>JAUUDZ010464523.1:0-12074 GCA_032361705.1 Panulirus versicolor | reverse complement strand
AGGGATAAAATTAAACACCAGGATTAAAACTTCTTATGTTAAAAGAAACAAAAAACAAGACAAAAGAAACACATTACCCAGGCACAAATATTTATGTTCACACTTAATGGCCTAGGTAAGATTTCAAACCAAAACTCAACTATAAAAGCATGACACAAAATACACTTTATCATTTGGCAGTTCTCTAAGACAAGTTGCAATACATTGTTACACTCAGACCCAAAAAGACAGTCCAACACCATAGAGTGTAGTATAGCACTGCATCACTCGGTGCAAATGCAGTGATTGAGTGGCTGTGGGGTTGAGACAAGGGAAACCCACTTTACCTGCTAGGCACATGATGGCTAGAGGAACCACAGCCACCTTAGAATGTAGTGTAGCGCTGCATCACTCACTGCAAATGCAGTGATTATAGTGGCTATGGGGTTGGGACAAAGGAAACCGACTTTACCTGCTGGGTGCATGATGGCTGGAGGAATCACAGCCAAGCAGTCGTCAGGGTCTTTTTTTGAAAAGGTGAGCTAGCCAGGAGCAGATAGCCCCTGCCCTGACCAGCCTCATCTCGACTATGATTTGGAGAAGTGACCAAATACAATTAGTCCTGATTGGCCAAAAGCCGGAATGAATATGCCCTCATCCTGACTGAGATTGGATGAGGGTGGCCCATAGTGCCACTCTGCCACTGGCAGAGGGCAAGTCTAGATCAGTGTTTGCAGAGGCTCCTACTTATTGTCACTAATGACTACATCTATCTAATGCTCCTACCTACTACTTTTACCTAATGTTACTGCCTAATAATCCTGCCTAAATGTTCCTGTCTACTGCTCCTACCATTTGTCTAAAGGCAGGGCTAGTGCATATTGCTCACCGCAGGAAAATATACAGTTACGAAGAATGAGCTGTATAAGTTAAGTGTTGTCATGTGTTACATATGACAAAGAGAGATTGTATGTTTATTAACAGAATGCCTGTAGTCCACATGTTAGTGAGGCTCAAAGAAGAGACAGCTACCTGAGTCAGTGGAGTACAGCATGACAACCACTAAAGTGTTGGTTCTCTAAGCAGATGTCACCAACCCTTCTGATACCCAGGCAGGTAGTACTGGTAATATACCTGATGATCCCACCTAATCTTCCTACCTACTACTTCTGCCTAATGTTTCTACCATATACCATGTCAGTCACTGTAAAAGAAAATGGAGGCAAATTAGAAGTAGGATAATTTTCAGTATTTTTCATTTTTGTTTTCATTCAAGTCAGAGTAGTGTTAGATGTAGTGTTTTATGATTTTGCAGGCGTGATGATGAGTGTGGAGGCTACACTCGTGTTCTTAATGCAGGAGCACTTCATTGTTGGCTGACGAGGGTACTTTACAACCGTCGGAGTAGATTTGACCCCCTTTGGCTTGAGTGTGTTGTCGCTGGCTATAAGGATGATGAACCGTAAGTTAAGGCATCATGTTTTGTATTTCAACTTAATTATAGTTTAGCTTGTATCATGTATTCAAAGATCCATATGATACAAAAAAATAACAGTTTGCCAGATTGAGTGCCTTCATTACTTACTGAAAGTAAAGATTATCCTTAGAGAAGAGACCTCACTTTCACTTCATGTTACTAACATTCCCATAGTATGAAGATGATGCATATGTAAGACATGTCAGATTTCCACTAATTAGGTTATGCACTAAAAGACATGGATGACTTAGAATAGAGCAGACCAAAGGCTGGAGTGCTCCAGTGACTTAGGATCAAGAGAAAGATACTAGTTAAATTCATGATGGCATGTATTTGGTTATGGTATTGCTTAGCTGTTGTTCTGTTTTGCATCTAGTAATAGGAGTTTAACACTACCATCCACAACAGTGACAGAAAATGGTTAGCCAGTTTTATGTTGTGGGTGAGGGGGCAAGAATTGTGAGAGTGCTGAAGACTGTGGAAAGAGAGATTGTTTTCCAGGAGGACAAAAATGGGTTTGTTTGAAGGTACAGTAGTCATTTTATCTCCCTATATTTCTGATGCCTGTTCCCAACTTGAACCACTAAAAGGGGGTGGCCACAGCAGTAGAGTTTCCATAACTAGTGTGCTCAAGTGCAGCTTCTTAGCCTTTAGTGCTCCACCCTTAACAGGCCACTGGCAGGGGGCAACTCTAGCACAGTGTATGCAGAGGCTCCTACCTAATGTTACTTCTAACTACTTCTACCGAATGCTCCTGCCTAATGTGCCTACTAATTGCTTCTACATAATGTTTTTACTTAATGCTCCAGCCTAAATATTCCAACCTACTACTTCTGCCTATTGCTCCTAACTTTTGCCAAAAGGCAGGGCTAGCATATAGTACTCACTGCAGGAAAATCTTCAGGTACAAAGAATGAGCTGTGTAAGTGTTGTAAAGTATTATGTGTGACAAGGAGAGACTATGTCTGTGGACAGAATGCCAGTAGTCCACATGTGGGTGAGATAGACAGAAAAGACAACTACCTTGGTCAGAGGAGGGCAACTTGACAAACACTGAAGTGCTGGCTCAGTATGCTGACATCACTAACCCTTCCGATAATGTACCTCCTTGTCACTAGCTGCCTACTTACTACTACCTACATAGTATAGTAGTCCCAACAATATTGTATGGATGCCAGGCTTGGGCTATACAGAAGGCTATGCGGAGGAGGGTGAATGAATTGGAAATCAAATGTTTGAGGACATTGTGTGGTGTGAGGTGGTTTGATTAAATGATGAAAAGGTAAGAGAAAGGTGCAGTAATAAAAAGTGTGGTTGAGATAGCTGAAGGGGGTGTGCTGAATTGGTTTAGACATATGGAGAGTATGAGAAAAAAGTGTGTCAGAAGTGGAGGGAACAAAAAATAGAATGGGGAGACCAAATTGGAGATGGAAGGATGGAGTGGAAACGATTTTGAGCAATTAGGACCAGAACATGCAAGATGGTGAAAGGGATGCACGAGATAGAGTGAATTGGAATGTGGTTTACATGGTTCTGTGTGCTGTTAATGAACTGAACTAGGGTATGTGAAGCATCTAGGGGAACCATAGAAAGGTCTGTGGATTTGGTTGTGGATAGGGAGAAGTGGTTTCAGTGAATTACACATGATAATTAGTGAATGCAGCCTTTCTTCATCTGTTTCTTGCACTACCTTGCCAACGTGGGAAACAGTGATCAAGGATGAGAAACTTCGTAGCTGGCTGCCAAAATTGAGGCACTGGCAATTGCTTCACCTCCAAAATCAGTAACCCCTATAATGGTATTCCCAAGGTGCAATTAATTCCCCAACCCTCTTGAATATCTTCTGGCCTGACCTTTCATTTCTAGCTGAGCACAAAAGTCTTCACATATGCAGCACTACATGACACAAGTAGAATGCCTGCTCTCCCAAAACAGAATGCCTGCATTACTGCAAAAGTATACAGTCTTTCTCATAACTCATGACATACAAATCCAACCTGCACCCTTCTATCAGCTTCAATGGCCAACTGCTCCCACTCAGAACTCTAAACATGTTAAGCCATGTACAACATGCAGATGATATTCACTTACCACACACACACAAACACAAAGGCCTTGAAGCAAGCAAATGCCATGACAGCCCTGACTTAGATTTTGAGAAGGAAAAGAATACTTGAGTATCCTCCACAAACATTTCATCCACTCCACCTTAAAATGTACTTCACCTGTGAAATCCAACTATTGACAAGTTGAATTGGATTTTACAGATTCTTGGGTTATGTAGACAAGATTGGAACTGCTTTTGAAGCCAAGGAGGTAGCTACTGGATTTGGACTTCATCTTGCTGTACCCATGATAAGAGAGGCTCGGGAGAAAAAGCAGAACATAACGCGTGATGAAGCACAAAAGGTTTGGACATATTATGGGATATATTTTTTTAAAAGTATTCTTTCAGTTTTGATTATTTCTTTGTGAATGTAATTGCTACTTCCATATTATGGATTGGGATGTTATTGACTCCACCCGTTTGAGGTTACAGCATGTGAAATGTCACCTTTAGCGAGGCTGTATCAGGATTATAGTCCCATCAAAGGACTTATCACTCTGAAGGAGTCAACATTTCTCTGCTGCTTGAAGTAGTGAAGCCTTAAGATACAGAAGCCCTAGAATGGTCCTGGTTAACACCAGGAATAACTCATAGAAATTTGTCCTGAGGTAGATATCATGAATTGGTATCATTAAGACATCTTGAAGCAGTCATCATCAGTATTGCTATGAAGTCATTTTAGTTCTGTCATGAAGATTTAGCTTTACAGTATTTTCATCATAAAGTGCGTGTATTTTTTTCTTGATGCAATATGCATCACCGGGTGGCAAGCACAAGTTTTGGATGGTGCTATACATGTTATCGGAATGGCAAACAGTTAAGGTGGACTTCACTTCCGCTTTCTGTTCTCATAGCTGCACATTGTCATTCTTGGTTACCATGCTTATTTTGGCAAAGGAATTGGACTGACTAGCTTGTTACATAGGAGTCAGCAGCAGCATTATTACGGTGAGTGGATTAGAGTTTTGTAGTTGCAAAAACAGAAGAGGAAATGTGAAAAACAAAAGAGGTGAATTGCACTTAGAAAGGAGTATGAATATGAAATTTTATTGCAATGACAAAACTTTGAAAGGGTTCAAAATACCTAGTTTTTGTATAGTGCTTTTAGCAGAGATGAAACATTGATAGATATTATTTGATTATATTGAAATATTGTTTGTGTACTGATAATGTATGTATTTCTCAGTTACTGACAGAGTGTCTTAAAGTCCTCTACTATCGGGACTGCCGTGCTCACTTCAAGTATCAGCTGGCAGATGTAACACCAGCAGGTGTAACCATCCATGATGACCTTAACCTGAAGCAGGCTACAAATTGGGATGTTGCTAATTATATCAGGTAATTCCCTATTGTTTTAGTAGATAGTAGTTGGTAGGCAGCCAACAACCAGGGAGGTGTGTTGCTAGTGCTACCTGTTTAAGTATCAGGAGGGTTAATGATGGCTGTGTAGTGAGACAGCACTTCACTGGTTGTCAAGTTGCACTCTTGTGATGCAGGTAGCTGTCTTTCTGCCTCACTCACTTGGACTACTGGCATTCTGTCCACAAACATATTCATGCTTGCCTTCATCCATTCCCAGCTCCATACCACCCACAGGAAACAGCATTGCCACCCTGTGTCAGCAAGGTAGCACTAGGAAAACAGACAAAAAAGGCCCATTACTTCATACTCAGTCTCCAGCTGTTGTGTGTAATGCACCAAGACCACAGTTCCCTATCCACATCTAGGCCCCACAGATCTTTCCATGGTTAACCCCAGATGTTTCACATCCCTTGGGTCAGTCCATTGACAGCAAGTCAACTCCAGTATACCACATCGTTACAATTCACTCTATTCATGCCTCTCACACTCGTACATGTTCAGGTGTTCAAGCCTCTTTGCTCACAATCTTTTTCACTCCATCCTTCCACCTCCAATTTGGTTTCCAGCTTCTTGTTCCCTCCACCACTGACATATATATATATATACCAAGGTAGTGTCAACAGCAGTCAGAGGGAAAAAGCCTCACTTAGCCCCTTCTATGTTCTTTCTTTCGGAAAAATAAAAGTGGAAGGGAGGATTTCCAGCCCCTAGTTTCTACTGCTTTTAGTCACCTTCTATGACACGCAAGGGATATCCTCCTTGGCCCTCTTCTCAGTTCCTTCTTTTGGAAAATTAAAAAATGAGAGGGAAGGATTTCCAGCTCCCCGCTCCCTCCCATTTTAGTCACCTTTTATGACACGCAGGGAATACATGGGAGGTATTCTTTCTCCCCTATATATATATATATATATATATATATATATATATTCAAATGAAAATCGTAATTTTAACCCACCTTGAGCACAACAGTATGACCCTCAAGCACGGCACAATCCTTGAACACAACGTTACAACCCTTTAGTATATTAACATATCCTTTGATCTGTCGCTTGTCAGGCTGAAGGCTAGGCCATCATACCTTTGAGTCAAGGGTCATACCATTATGCTTGAGGATGGGAGAACACGGCACAAAAAAAAGACAACCCATTTAGTTTATTTTACTTTCCCTGATGTTATTCTGTCCATCATCACATATGTGACTAATATTCCATCACTCAGGTACCTCTTACTAAAATATTTTGCATTAATACAATTGTTACTGTGACATGTTGTCCCTTGAATATTTGTTGCTACAATATATTCCTCATCATATATTTGTTTCTGAAGTATATTGATCCTCATATGTTACAAAATGACGTAATTTCCCTCATAATGTATGATGACAACGTCGTATTTTTCCATCACACTTTTGTTACCTATCATCTTCACACCTTTGTCCATGTCAAGAAAGTTATTGCTGTTACCTATGTTTTTATATATCTTTCTCAGTCCTCACATTCCTACAGTTAGACAAACATTCCACAGTTGAAAAGTTCAGATAGTCTTTTTAGTTGCCATACGTTGCTACTGGTATAACATGAAGTTTATGGAAGTTTGATTTCCTCCAGATCTATCTTCCTTGGTGCCTCGATTACTAACAATCAGAAATTAGAGACTGACTGTGCCCCTGCTGTCACACAATCATCTACAGCATATATCGCACTGTGTCCAGTCTACTCAAATACAGCTCAAAACTAAGAAAACTTATGATCCTGTCATTAAGATACTACAATTCTATCACTAAAAATGCATATAAATCTTACAAGATATTCAGTGGCATAATATCCTTCTGGATATGAAGTCTGTATTGAATAGAATTATTAATCTTTATGTTTCTCCATTTGAAAAGATAAAAGGAAAATCTTCAATTAGCATTCTGTCAAAGTCCCATGAAAGGCTGAAAGGATATAAACAATGGGAAACAGGATCAATTCTTTGTTGTCTTGGGAAGATCCACCTGTTACATGCATATTAACTAGAGCCCTCCAAGCAGTGGAAAAGAATCTCCCTGTAATGTTATCCAAGAATAAAAAGTGTAGCTCTATAAAACCCCTTAGCCTTGACTCATCATATGTTGATAATCCTGCTGATATGAGACATGATCCAGCCCATTTTATCTCTCTTGGTTTATACATCTTTGGTGTTACACAAACTAAGAGCTTTAAGACTGCTGCCGTTATATTTGCAACAACAACAAGACACCATGAATGTAAATAATGCCTTGTTTTTAATGGAACTCATCAATTGCTAATCTGTGCCATCCTTTTAGTCTTCACTACACTGATGAAGTATTTGAAGTACTGCTCCAAATCTACAATAAATCAACTTGAAGCCAAAAACAAAACTGTACAATAAAATACAAGGTTTAAAACAGTCAAAGTTTTATGGACGATAAAACACGATAGTTTACTGATTCTGGCTAACTCACTCACCTGTTTGAAGATCAGGAAAACTACAGTAAAAGGTTTGTAGCACACGTATCAGTATCAGTGTAAATGTTGGTGTTCACCTCGGAGTTCTTATTCCATAATGAGGTTAAGTAACATCTTCACACTCAGTTACCTCATTTTCTTAGAGATGACACTCGATCAGACATCACCTGTTATGTAATCCTACATTTATCTTTGGTTTTACATGGGCTCTGCAATGCCTCAAAGTGCAAGAATTACAAAATACTGTAATCATAAAGGGTAATAAGAAACATGAATAACAACTAATGAGCCATTTTGATGGGTCTGGCATCTTAATATCATTCTTTCATTAAAATATTGCATCAATTTTACAATATCATTGTCCACTCCACTCATTCCCCTCCTTTCCCAAAATGGTATCTGATTTCCCAGGTCTGCCTAGCACTGATATTTCTCATAGGATATCCCATTCTCACAAGATCACATCTGTTTGTACCCACTCATTTAACCACACACTTCATCACTCTCTCCCTCCCCTTTATTCTTGCTCCAATATGCCTACGTACTACATTACCCAAACCTGAAAAAGTCATCCCTACCACATATACTTTCTTTTTCCTCCTGTTATCAATAACCTGTCTTTCACATGTTCAACAGAGTAAATTAGAGTATACAAGTACTGCCCTACTTTCAAAAATGTCTGTAAACCAGATAAAATTTTGCAGGATGCCATTAGTTTCCTTAACTGTCCTTATCCTTCCACATATTACAAAAATCCATTTGAATCCTTGAACATTTCAATCATCACACCCTTTCCAACTCTCACCATGCAACCATTTACTGATATTCGAGTCCCTCTCTCAACCACCACCACCATTATCTAGTTTGCATTCACTATCAGCTTACTCCTCAACATACTTTTAAGTATCTTCAAAGTTTCTTACATCTTCCCTTGTTAATTTGAATGCATATAGTGGCAGCACTTGCCAATCCTTTTCAGGTGCTACTGTTCGACATGTATTTACTCATAAATCCTCCCATGCAGTACTATCCTAGACATCAAACAGCCATCTTACCTACATGTCTCTGATGCCCATTCCCTTTGAGAACACCTTAAAAGGGGTGGCCATGGCAAAAGAGTTTTCAAAGCTAGAAAACTACAGTGTTGCTTCCTTGCCTTTAGAACCTCAATTTCAATAAAGACATTGGTTGAGGGAAACTCTAATGCAGCATTTCCAGAGGTTTCTAGCTAATGTTCCTACTAACTACTTCTACCTTATGTGTCAACTTACTGTTCCTCCCAAATTTTCCAAACTACTACTACTACTACTACTTAACAAACCTGCCTACTGTTTCTACCTACTACTTCTACCTAATGATCTAGCCTAACAGTCCTTCCCACTACATTTATGTACTGTTCCTAACATTTTGCCATAACATTCATCACGGGAAAATCTTGTTATGATGAATGAGTTGTGAGTTAAGTGTTGTTAAGTGTTTGCGGACAGAATGTCAGTAGGATGAGGCAGAGAGAAAAGACAGCTACATGGGTCAGAGGAGTGCAACTTGCCAACCACTGCAGTGTTGGCTCACTAAGCAGCCATCACTAACACTCCCAATACCCAAGCGGGTAGCACCAGTAACATACATCCCTAATTGGTGGCTGCCTACCAGCTATTGCCTACCATATAGATAGCCATGGCAATGAAATATACATGTCTGGTCCCACACTGTTCCTAGAAGCATTAATCATCTCTCACTTATCCTGACACATTCCTTACACCGTACAAACCTCAACTACTCCCAACACAATACTTTTAACTCCATAAATTTTTCAACACATTTCTAATATTCTTATCAACTCTTAACATCTGTTTCCTTATTCAATAAATTCAGTCCAGTATGTACAATACTTCTTTCCCTATATTCAATGACACTAATGGTAATGCGATCCATGCAACTGTGTCCCTACATACGTCTACCTTGTTTCCTAAACTTGCCACTGTCATTTCTCTCATCCACTAACATCCTACCTACTTCCCTCTAAACCTATTAGTGATGCTAATTCCTAATTCCTCTACATTCATAAGTTTAGTGTTTATTTTGTGTATACATCTTAAAGGTCTAATAACAATCTACCATAATTCTTCTTATCCCTCTCCTAACCCATTTTCAGCCTTTTAAAATTTCCTAATACATACCTTCATTTGTAAGATTAAATTCTCATTTTTTCTCTAGGTTATATACAATGTTGCTGCTTCATGCACAATTCACGTGCTCCTCTCTCCAAGACCCTTGTATTCACCTCCCTCACCATCACATCTGTAGGATGCACAGAGCATCAGACTGGGAAGGAATAATGTGGTATTAGGGGTGGTAGAGGATGTGTGAATCAAGTGTTTGCTTTGATGAATTTGTCTGACAGTAAATATGAATAAAAATAAGGTTATTATGGTTAGAAGTGGAAAGAGACAGATTAACTGAATAGATCAAACTTGGAGGAAGTGAGGTTTTTCACATGCCTGGGAATGGACATGGCAGTGAATGAAACCATGGAAGCTGAAGTGAGCCACAGGGTAGGTGTGGGAGCAAAGATCCTAGGTACATTGAGGAATGTGTGAAAAGAGAGGTCACTGTCTGTGAAGGCAAATATGGGTATTTTTGATGGTATTATAGTCCGAACTATGTTGAGTGGATGCAAATTACGGCCACAAATGACAAAGTATAAAAGGTATTCGTTTGAAATAAAATGTTTGAGGAAAATTTGTAATGTGAGGAGGGTTGATCAAATAAAAAAAAAAATGAAGAGAGAGAGGTATGGTAAGAAGATCAGCATAAGACCTTAAGAAAGTGCACGTAAATGGTTTCGGCATGTAGAGAGGATGACTGAAAGAGTGTACATGTTAGAAGTGGAAGGAACAAGGAAAAGGGCAATACCAAGGAAGGTATGGAAGGATAAGGTGAAAGATGTTATGAGTGTCAGGGTGAGTAGGGTGGAGGCATACTGGATGGAGAGAAATAGTGGGAAAAATGTGTGGAATGGTGTATGTGAGGGAGGCATGTAGGGACAGGGATAAGTGGACACTCTTTTGCAGCGGGCACCCCTTGATGGGAGTTCCCAGTGGGAACGGGCACCAGAGATACAGATAGAATAAATAGTCTGGGGCTGGAACATTCATGAGGGTGTGAGATCTGCAAAGGACATAGCAAACAAAAGCAATCTGGTATACAGGGGGAACCATTCTGCCACAGGGCTGAACCAGGATTTATAAAGTGGTAAGGGGAAACCACAGAAAAGTGCTGTGGAACCTGGTTGTGGACAGGGTGTTCTGGTCTCAGTGCATTGGACAAGACCACTAAATAGTGGATGTCAGCAAATGAGGCCATATCTTAGTCTGTTCCTGGTGCTATTTATCTATCTATCTATCAATTTATCTATATCTTTGACACCTGTTCCATCTGGAACACCTTTAAAGGGGTGGCCATGGCGATGGAGTCTCCATAACTAAAGAACTCCAGTGCCACTTCTTAGCCTTTAGTGTCTCACCCTTAACAGGCCACTGGCAGAGGGCAAGTCTAGCACAGTGTTTGCAGAAGCTTCTGTTCCTAGTGCTATCTTGCAAAGGTGGAAAGTGCAATTTTTTGCATACTTGATTGCCCTTTCTCATTTTTGTCCTCTCCAAACCTGACAAATATATCCTCTTTGTCAACCTCTTTTCAACCATTCTCTCCACATGTCCAAACCATTTCAGCACACCCTTTACAGCTTTCTCTCTGGCTACATCCATTATGGGAGAGAGAACAATATTTCAAAGAGTAAAAATGGGTATGTTTGAAGGAATAGTAGTTCCGACAATATCATATGGTTGTGAGACATGGGCTATAGATAAGGTTGTGAGGAGGAGGGTTGATGTGTTGGAAATGAAATGTTTTACGACGATATGTAGCGTGAGGTGGATTGATTAAGTAATGAAAGGGTAAAAGAGATGTGTAGAAATAAATAGTGAGGCTGAGAGAGCAGAAGAGGGTGTGTTGAAATAGTGTGGACATATAGAGAGAATTAACGAGAAAAAGTTGACTCTATCTATATCTCTGATGCATGTTCCAACTGGAACTCCTCAAGGGTGAGGCCATGGTAAAAGAGCAGTTGCCAGAGAGGATATAGGAGTCAGAAGTGAATGGAACAAAGAGAAGCAGATCAAATTGGATATGGAAAGATGGAGTGAGTAAGATTTTGAGCAATTAGAGCCTAAACGTGCAGGAGGGTGAAAGGCGTGCACGGAATGGAGTAAACCGGAACAATGGGGTCAACGCGCCATCAATGAACTGAATCAGGGAATGTAAAACATCTGGAGCAAACCATGGAAGGGTCTGTGGGGCCTGGATGTGGAAATGGAGCTGTGGTTTCATTGTGTTACACATGGCAGTTTGTGTGTGGATGTAAGAGATTGTGACCTTTCTTTGTGTTTCCTGGTGCTATCTTGCTGAAGTGGGAAATGGCAATCAAGTATAATAATAACAACAACAACAACAACAATAATAATAATAATAATAATAATAATAATAATAATAATAGATTGGGAATACCTGATTTAAAAAGAGAGATATACATAAGTATACGAATGTAAGTAGGAGAGATGGCCAGAGAGCGTTATTGGATTACGTGTTAATTGATAGGCGCGCGAAAGAGAGACTTTTG
>JAUUDZ010464512.1:0-12074 GCA_032361705.1 Panulirus versicolor | reverse complement strand
AAGGAACAGAGAAGGGGGCCAGGTGAGGATATTCCCTCAAAGGCCCAGTCCTCTGTTCTTAAAGCTACCTCGCTAACGCGGGAAATGGCGAATAGTATGAAAGAAAGAAAGGATATATATATATATATATATATATATATATATATATATATACACACGTCCATTCACGTGTTCGAGTAATATCGTACATCTCTGGGGTATAAAAGAATACATTCAGGCAGTCACCACAGAAATGCCAGGGCTCTCGCCACATATCATCTGAGGAAGGTGTGATCGAGTCAGATAGACCCAGGTTAACGTTATGTGATATCAGATATGGATCAGGTTTAAGGCAGACGCAGATACATAGTCTAAAAGTGAGAATCTATTTTCCTTTTTTTTTTTATATTTGAAGTTAATCCCTTTTGCATCTGTTTCTTCCGTTCTGAAACACTTTTTCCAATCCTTTTCATACGTTATAACCGACTGAATATCACAGAAAAGACAAAACATTAAGAAAAAAAATATGGACTTACCCAAAGTGATCTCCGCGTTTTCGCATCAAGTCGGTTCCATCATATCACCAACTAACTAGTCATAACTCTTCGCTGTTTTAAGATTTCACAAAAACGAAAAAAAAAGGAAAAAATCCATAAATCTGGGTGATTAAGGAGCAGACTAGAGAACATGGAAGTGAGAATTACCCGCATATCGACAACCTAGGACTCCAGTTGGCCAGATAACGTTACCCAACGAAATACCAAATGGTTTATCGGAAGACTGTGATGTTCCCCTGCGAAAATTAGGGTTGGAATCTCTTACGAGGAGTGTTACAAACTCTTTCCCGCTCCTTCAGTTTCATGAATTTGATTCCCTCATCTACAACAGCCGAAATTATAGATAATCATGGAAACTCCATTAAGTATATCAAAAGTCCTAATTACTGTCACCAACTGAAATGCCATAGAACATTGATTTACGCAAGTTATTAAGACCATTACATGCCTCACAAACTTCAGTAGGCAAGTGAGAAATAATGGTCTTGCACTGGTTTCTTATGGAAATAAGATTTCTCAAAATCAAATCACCATCCTTTTAGATTTTTTCTATTACCGAATTAGATCTAAAACGCGTCAACATTATTGAGTGAATCCAGCGAGTTTTCCTCGAATTCGGGGCGTTTTTCTCCACTTCATCGCTCGCTGTCTTCTTTTACTTGGGATTAAAAGAGCAACAAACGCATCTTCGTTAACCCTCGATAAACCTATCATCGTTTAAACTACATAGTAGACAATGCTGGATGTCGACGTTGACCCTTGTGACTTAAGCAAAAGGACATATTCACCAAAATAAATGTTATACGTGGGTGAGTGGGACTGACTGCGACGCATTCGCAGGCAGCCCAGGGTCAAGCGTAGTAAATGTATTAAAATTCTTAACAGGTTTGAGAAAGAGAGTCACGGGAGAGAAACACTCCAGTCATATATATATATATATATATATATATATATATATAAACTGCTGAACCGTGCATGCAAATTTCGCAGGACGATGTGCAAAAAAAAAAAGAAGTAAGGCACCATGAATCCGTGAAAGCAACGAATGAACAAGGAACATCGAATGAACAAGACTGATCCTGATATGCTGAACAAGTGGTGTTCATCCCCTTTACTCCCCCAGTAAAGTTGGGTCAGAACGACGTAATCCCCTAACGTTAACCCTCAGGGTTGCACAGTCTGACAGAGAAGGAAATTTGCCTCGAATTTGGTCGACTGCCTTCCCTCCTCCCTTGCCTAACACAGATTTCCACGAGTTAGAATTCACTCCCTCGATGGCTTTCGTGAAGAGCAAAAGACCGATAGATGGCTAACGCGAGAGGCATATACAATGTTATTTCCCAGTCTGGGGTGCGAGAAAATTACAATAACACTTCGTGTTTATGGGATTAGAAATAATTTTTGTTGTCACTTGGCTAAATCATATATATATATATATATATATATATATATATAAGGTGACAACAAAACTCATCGGTAATACCTTATCATCAATGACCTCAAACAACTCTATTTCCTTATGAAAATGAGTTTAAACTCTTTGTGCCCGAATGACCCATGCATGAGTACAAAACACCCATAGATGAAGGATCTTACGCAAGAGAGAGATCATTTACGAAACCGTTCAACATCTAACCAAAACAAGTGCATGGAAACCTTATCTTTCCGTAACCCGTATCTAACGCCACACTCGTGCATAATCCCACCCTTCAACTTAGCTTCCTCTCTATCTCTACCCTGTCCCTCGGACAGTCCGAGCCAGTATCAGCAGCCAGCCAGCACCCATACAAGAGCACGCTGCAGCTGTTCATTAGGGGGGGACGCTATCACAATTTTGAAGGGTCAGGCCAGCTGGCTTTATTCATCTGCCCCTGTCCCAGCACAAGTGGTAGAGATGATAACACAGAACGAAATCACTTTCCAGTTTAAATAGGCACTAATGCGCAGAAGCTGAAATATAATCATTTCAGAAAAGGCATCCACATTAGAATACGAAATACGTAATGCAGTCATATTATATAAAGCAAATTCGGGTCTAAACCTAAGAGTACATTCACAACGACACAATCTTTATCCATGTTAGTGCAATGTCAGTAGGAACATTCATTACATAGATTCCGAACAGTGGTTATCTCACCGATCATCCCATGGACTTCTAAAAGTAACGAAGTGTACAAAATGATTAGGGGAAGTCTTCCAGGGAACTATTATTTATCTTTAAGAATATAGAATACGAGAAAAATTCCTCTGCCATTTCTATTTCATCTGATCCAACAAGATTTCGATCGACTGGCCACACATAAACTTACCGAGTATACATGCAAATTTCGTGGGACATTATATTACAAGATACCACGAATCCTTGAGGACATCATATGTACAATAACTGCTCCTGAAATACTGCACAAGTGTCCAGTCAATCAAGTTTTATAACACTTGACTGCTTATATCGTTGCGTCTGTCACTTGCCTTGACTGAGAAACCATTACTGGCTGTCAGCTGGGTACTCTGGTTTGCCATCCATTTTCATCGCTGTCTCAGCGTATCTCGTTAACACTGGGAAATATGTGCCACAAGCGGCGAGCTCTGAAAGTCAATTATCCACCTTATCAGTAAAGTTGTCATGATCGGGTTAGTTATGATTTTGCTCTCCCTAATCAGGAGCTGCATCCCGGTTGCTGAATTAGCGAGATTTCAGGCAGCTTCAGAACTGCTTCTTTCTCAGGATATGAACGAGCTGATTTTTATAGCAGTTTCTTGAAGAAGGGTCTTTAAGTGATGGCCGATATAATACGAGTACTATACCGTAGTTCATGGCAGCGAGGTCGTCCCTTTGTCTATCAGGGCCACACGGGAGTGATTAACAATATACCATAAACTCGCGTCTATTTCTCCGCTTGTGTGGAGGAAATATGAATCTCGCTGGAGCCTTTCAAATTCACGTTTTCCTGAATTGGTCATACAGACGGACTCGCTAACCGCACTTACAGGCATCCCCGCAGGACAAGAACGGCAATGAGAGACTCGACCTAATTGGCCAACCATTACAGCGAGGGTTCCATATTGCCCAAGGTCACGCCGGCTGACACGGAATTCAAGGGAGAATGATTGGGTTGGTCTCGGGACAAGAAGTAGAATTGTCATCACAATCATTTATCAGGATCCAATAAAAGGAGACCACCAGGAACAGAGTGCGCCAGTCACGAAATCACCGTACACACATGTCGTCTTTAAGAAACGACGCAGTATATCTGCCTTCCACCGGCTCACGAAACCAAAGGAAATATTGGACAATAAACCAGAAGAACTTCGTCGTCAAAATGAACAGAAATGACAATCAAAATAACGATGTGATGGTTACCATGAAGAAAAGGTAGAGAGATTGGAATACATGTCATACATGCAAAGTAGGAATTTTCGTTTAGTTATTCAGTCAGTTAACTATAAACCTCGAGTGTATACAATGAGGCAAAAGACACCTTTGGCGAAGCTGTATCATTGTCAGTGGAGCTCTACGAACAGGGAGCTCTACAGTCTTGTGATTATCATTTGCTGTTAATATTTGTATTATGTGAAGTAAGCTTTTACACTCTCTTATCCTGTCTCTTAAGCCTGTATGTATGTAGTGTCTTTCCTCTTATGTGTACACACACACACACACACACACACACACTCATCTATCGACCACATTCGACCGGTGGATGAACCCTTTGTTGCGTGTGGGCCAAGTACCTCGTCCAGGATTCGAACCCATGAGGGGCCCCACCCCCGGAGGGCCAGAGCTGACCTCATGGTCAGTACTGCTAACCACCTCACCACGCAAGCGTGTGTGTGTATATACTAAATCCTACATACAAAGTCATTTACCAAAAAGCTGGGACACAAATTGGTCGAGGATACAACTGCATTTTTCAATATTCTTTTACCGCAAATATAACCAAGTTACCGAAATACACAAAGGGAAACTCGATCCCCTCCCCACCGCTTCTCATTCTCCCAATCTTCTTTCAAACATTACGGGAGAAATTCATCGCCCACTGGAAAAAGAAAAACAAAAAACGCAGTGGCAGGTATAGTATAATAACACTAGAAACAGTCTCGTTTAGGGAATTTTATCTCCCCTAACTGAGGAAGATTAGACTCGGTTTTAATAATTATATATATGCGTGTGTGTGTGTGTGAAGTATTATAAACGTTCGCTTTTAATAATTCTTTAAAAACGTTTTTTTTTTATGAAAGTTGGAATAATTACTTACTGGGGCGTGTAATTAACTTTCCCAAATTTATGCGTAATTTCAGAGGACGATTAACGTGCCTCCCACTGATGGTATATCAAACATTTTTTGAGGGGGAAAAAAAAAAAAGAGTATCATTAAGAGACGAATTCTTTTCGAGGAAGATAGTTTTTAATGTCCGAACCACTATTGATAATTCTGAACTGATGGCTACTCTTATCATGCATTCTACAGTGGTCTTTCGAGTGTGTAAATGAGCATCGTTATGACCTTTATCTTCCTTATCGACTGTTTTCAATTGCATTTTTCTCAATTCCTGAGGAGCGAAAGCGCATCATGCACGCGCATGCCATCGCCTAATGGCTTGTTCTTCCCTTTCAAAACGCACAAAGGCCTTTCGAGCACAGCTTTCATCCGTCGTGACGGTGCAGGAGGGAGGAAGTCAGCATGGCTCCTGGGAGGAGGACCTGTTACCGTCAAGACCCTCCTCCTCCTCCTCCTCAAGCAGGAGAGCCCCGGCGCTCAACAAACAAACAATGGTGAGATAAAGAAAAATTTTTCAAGATCTCGAAGGCCACGAGGCATTGAGGAACCTCGAGAGGTATGCCATCAGGTTGTAAGACGAGGAAATAAATCCCTTTAGAAGCCCTTTACAACAAGTGAAGGGCAGATAAGAAAGATACGAATGAGGCAATTGACATACGGAAGAGACAACACGGTCCTGGCACGAGATAAGGAGTAATACTCCTGAGCACTGCGTATGCAAGTGGTATATTATAGAAGTTTATCATTATCATCAATGAAAGATAATCTTGAATTGGAATACCTAGACACAGAAAAAGCAATATCATATTCATTACATAATTACATTGCTGTAATGTCACTGAAGATGATTAAATAGACATTATCATCCTGTAATCTGTATTATCAAACTCTTATCTCTTACCTTAATCATGCAGAAACCTGGATTTATGTAATGTCATGATATACACACGCAAAATAATTACTAATGCACTTAAAATCCAAATGTAGATTATCAGTAAAAGATAATGACCATGTTAGAAAATACCTAAACGTTCCTAAAGCGAAGGATTGCTCTATGTTCTCACGTTCATTTTCTTTCTTCCATTTCTAATCCATTATTCACATACCCTTAATGTTCGTAAACTTCATCCTCTATATACAAGGGGCACCTCCATCCTCTACATATAAGTTACCCCCAAAACGGTGACTTACCAGGGCTGAAGATGGAATCCCCAGGCGCAACCCTGTAAAAGAATAGAAAAGTTGGGTTAAAAAAAGAGTTGAGTAAGCGTTTTTAAGCTTTACTTTAAAGCTTATTTAGAATGTTTTTAAACTCTAGTCAACTAGATGTATCATAAGAGATATAAAGGTATGTTCTGCATGATTTATCGCATTGGTTCCTCTAACTATAACAGCTAACAAATTAAAGCGAAGTGAAGTGAGTTTATGCAGTAACACAGACCCAGATGTGTATTGAATTTCAGAGAAGACGCGTTGGGGTAACTCTGTAATATACGAGAAATACACACACACACACACAAATGCATAAAAAACGCATGTAAAAACGCATAAAACATCGTCAGTTTAAGGAGAAATAGTACGTGGATGCGTCTGAAAAATGATCCAGGTCTCACACTGGAAGAAAATGCCATAGCCACTGACCCTCTGACCTCCATTCATGCCACCAGGACCCGGGAATGGATTTTCCCTCGCACGTCCCTGGACGCAGATAGGCTCTCGCAAAATCCAGTTATGATTTTCCTCTTTTTTCTTTTTTTTTAAGATATTTAGGCGATTGGGTAAACAGAAGAGCGATTAATGATAATAAATCTGGTGTATTTTCCCATATATCTTGTATTACAAGTTCACTTCATTCTCCGACATGTTTTTTGTACTTATTTCCCTCCGCTACGATGCTGCAATTAAAACAAAATATACATGAAATATACAGTAAAGGGAATATATTTCTATCATGAAACACGTCTCCAGCAATGGAGGTCAAACGAATATATTTCTCATGAAAGACGTCCACAGCAGCGGTCAAACGAATACATTTCTCTTATGAAAGACGTCTCCAACAACGGAGGTCAACGAATATATTTCTTATGAAATACGTCTCCAGCAACGGAGGTCAAAACGAATATGTTTCTCTCATGAATGACGTCTCCAGCAACGGAGGTCAACGAATACCTTTCTCTCATGAAAGACGTCCACAGCAAAGGAGGTCAAACGAATACATTTCTATCATGAAAGACGTCTCCAGCAACGGAGGTCAAACGCTCAATGGCAAGTGCCTGGATACACTCGAGGAAAAGCTCGCTGAACTCACCACACGAAGACCCTCGACTCCGACGACGCTGAATGAGCAAGAGGAGTGAGTGGCCAGTGACGGAGGTGTTGGGTCTCGAGATCGGGCGTTGGTGGGTAGCTGCCACACGCCAACACTCGGGGTGGTGTGGGTGTAAGGTGTGTCTGCCTCTTCCCTCGATCGATCGCACCGCACTCCTACATCAGTTGGAGGGACTCCCTACGCGCCAATGGGGTGGTGCTGGTGGACTAGCAGGCCCTAATGACATCTTTATGGGTTAATGGCCCTAAGATACCCCAACAAGTAAGGAAGTGATGGACTCTAAGACCAACTCGAAGTCTTAGGAGTCGACAGTATCTTTTGATCGTTTTTCAGTAGTTGTCAACATTGTAAGTCGCCTGATATCTTTTGTATTTGTTGACCTCCGACTACCCAACGATGCGAGCCCCTCACACACATCACAGAAATGCGTTTATTAAACTAAAACCGTTTAAGTCTTCACCATAATACTGGACGCTCTGGAAGCAAAAGACAGACATTTTCAACCCGAAACCGAGGGGAAAATGCAAGAGTATCCTGAAATTCAGTGCTTGGTTACGACATAAAACCCTGAACTAGAACAGAAAAAGATTTCGTGCGCTTTGTACGACACATCATCCCTCCTTAACAAAAATATACAAAGAATAATACATTATGGAGAAAATCGAAAAATAACAAGTGTTTGGTGCTTTCTTTGTAATGCCCACACGTTTATGTTGCTCTGAGTATGTTGAGCAATGGTTCATAATTCACTGCGTATGAGAATTTTAGCCCCCCAAAAATTCCTCTCACCTTTTAAGTCCTGCAAGACTGTGTTAAAAAACTATACCAGTCCTTGCGTGGGACTCTCGTCCTCTTACTGATCACACCGACATCCTCCCAGTTCCTCGTCCTCCTCCTTGCCTCCTCCTAGTCCTTCGCTCACTTTCCGGAGACTAAATCCTCATACCGGTCTTCTCGTTATCCTCCCGGTCCCCTCTCCTCCTCCAGATCAATTCTCCGTCCTCCAAGCGCCTCAGCTCTCCTCCCTATCGCTCACCTTCCTCCAAACGCTTTTTCGCCTCTCACTTTTTGTCATTTTCCCAATCATTTGTCTTCCATTTGGTCTACTTCCCTCCGTCCATAACGCACTATCCTTTGCCTTAGGCAAGACCTCGTAAGTAGGTAGGTCCTGCTTACCTCTCCATTTCTCCACCTTACAAGTCATCAGACGATTATATCACAAGAACTAGTCTATGAAACTGCAAACTCTAATGAAAATCCTCGAGTGTTTGTAAACGTGCGTCGAGCATATATGGACACAGCTTATGACTGGAAACTTTTTTAACATCAGTCGAAACAACTCACTGAGGGACTTAAATAGAGCTTAATCTGATAAGAAGTGTCGTAAAAGTATATTTTCAACAGTCATATCGCTTCATATCCTGAAAATTACGGAACTATGATTTTTTGAGATATTTCTATATCTATTTTCTTACTAATGGCAATTTGAGGTCTGTTACTTCTACTTCCTACAAAGCAAACTGTTTCGTTTCCCTTCCAGTCAACCTGCAAAGTTCAACAGTTGAAGTTTCTGTAAACAATGCCATAATACCAAGAAGCAATACAATACAGGCTAAAAATCAACTCAAAGCATATCGTGGTCCTTAACCTATAGAGACATGGCTTACATCAACAGGATAAACATTAAGGACACAGTAGTTACTAAGTGGACGTCGACTTCATGACATCAATGGACGGTGGGGGGAACAATGGGAGCTTATCCTCCACTCCCACCCACTATAACAAGGGACGCCACATCCCTCCACAACGGCATGGAACAGTCTATAGTAACTGTTCCATGCTGCATTAATCGCTGAAAGCTCCAACACTCCTCACACGTTATCATGCACCTTTACGGAGAGCGACGCCACCGTACGCATCTTCGCTTCATCCTCGATGAACCTAAATGCACTTCAACCTCGGCAAACGCATCTTCACCACATTCGCACTTTCGCTGCGCCCTCGACGCCACTGTCTTCTCATCTGCCTCTGACACCCAAGGGCCACTACAAACACCAGAGTTAGGCTATTGGAAAGCATCACGGGACTCAACCAAGCCAAGAACAATGTTCTCCCTCCTGTAGAAGGGGACAATAATGATACAACTACAGTTGAAATCATAAAACATATGTATCTAAGAATCAGGCGATATAAAGTTTATGTCTATTTTCACTTACGTTAAATTATGGTTTATTTCTGCGACAGACTTTATACTTTAAGTTTATCTAAATAAACATGAAGTAAAGTCTTTTCCTTTGCATACAGAGCGAGTTAATGAACCGAGAACAGATATCACAATCAAAAGATCATTTTGGTTTCGAGTAAACCAAGGGGAATGAGAGAGTAGGAAAGGAAGAAGATGGGAGACTGATAATCACAACGATGTAGTCAGGTGGGAAGAAATATGATCCAAAGAAAAAAGGAGTGAGGAGGTAACCTGTGGTTTAGCCAGGGGAGGGTAGGTGGGGAGACTAAAATAATACCACCAAGATAGTTTTGGTGGCAAGTGGGGAGGGTAGGAAGTGGGTAGGTATTGGGGAGACGATGCAGGGTGTGGAGGAGGTTGTTAGTTGAGAGTACCAAAGCGATACGCAGGTACAACACGCACTCCTCGCCACTGCCATGGACGCTACCCTATCATCGTTCAATGCAAATGACTGTTTATACTCCAAGATGTAGAACCAACTACCTCTCTCTCCGTCACGCCTTGTTCGTCTATCTCAGAAGCCTTGTAACATGAACGCGCGCTTTTTCACGGAGGTAAAATGGGATTTATCAGCGGCGTAATGTAAGAAAGGGACACTCGGGTGTGCGGTAGATAGCCTGGCCTCCTAGCGAGAGCCGTTCTGCCGTATTAGGGTTGTGGGTTCGTGTGGGGCGTGGCAGCCAGGCTACCACTCACAGCAGGGGTAGATTGCGACCGAACACGGTCGCATCATGTCAGGTTATCACGGGAGAAACGAGTACTCTATACTGATGTGTGTTTCTTCGCCTCCTAGAGGCACTCCAGCAGTTGAGGGTAGATAATGCTTATCACGTAGTGGTCACAGTCCAGAAGATCCTTAGTGGTCTCTGATACGACACTTGGGATTTCAGGAGCTGCCTTTTAGAGCTGCTTCAGCGTACTATACAGTATGTCAATACGTTTTATATTACTGCTGTACGAAAATGTTCATTGCACTGCAAGACAATGCAACATCTTGATTCTTTTCTGTATCTCGTGCCATTGTAAGTGTTGGCCGTGATCTTATTGCTTAATACATAATTAAAGTAGATAATGAGATACGAAAAGAGTAATATGGATGAAAACCAAATTGCATAGATTTCCTTCTCATATAATAGGCACCAAACAGTATTTCAATGCAGAGTCGTTCCGGGTTTACAGACCTTCTTTTGCCCCTTATTTCGTACATAGGTCATATAATGAAAGTCTCTGCCTTAGTTTCTCATAAAAAAATGTATCTCCAGGGAGAAAAGAAAGTACACTTACAGTTCAGAATGAATTGTAATGAAAGAAACTTACGGTTACGTAAGTTCACAGACCAAACAGACCCATGTTCTAAAGAGAGGTGGTCCACCCTCAACACCAGTGAAAAAAACAATCCCCTTATAAACAGTGGAGAGAGAGAGAGAGAGAGAGAGAGAGAGAGAGAGAGAGAGAGAGAGAGAGAGAGAGAGAGAGAGAGAGAGAGAGAGGAGCGATCAGTTAGCTAGATAGGAAATGCCATCCGACAATCAGAGTCTCCTCGACAGCCAAGAGCTCTAATGATAAACCAAACCCCCAACCGACCCTATAACATTATTTGCTCAATCCGGGCTATGATGCAGAACAAACAAGGAAGGAAATCTACTCCCTGACGCCCCGAGGGGGTCTTCTCCCTACCTACCTCCCTACCTACCAGGGACCACGACAGAGACTGTGGTCTCATTTCCAGAGAGGTCTGGAGATCGATCGATGGTGAAGTGTGTAAGAGAGCCAGACACAGAGTATATGAGGCCCAGTCGTCCCTGGACCTTTCGTCCACTCTACATCCTACATCGGCCACTGGATGGTGCAAAGTGCACAATAAATTCGCCGCCCTTGAGGCAAAAGCCAAATCCAGGAACCTGAGTCGTAGGGAACACCTCCAGCACCTTCAGGAGTCCAGAGACGACAAACTCTTGTGATGATAATATTTTCCCTACTTACTCTTAAGACACAGCGTTGAGAAAAGAAAGTTTAAAGAAGAAACTCTGCAGTAGACAGCCTGAAGACGGTTCAACTTTGGCAAACATGGAATTACCGTCAAAAGTTTTACCAGACGGCTGAGTCCTCAGTGGAAGTCTGTGCAGTGAGTAAGTGGCCAAGGAAGAGTGGCCAATTTCCTGATCTTTCACAATATATCAAACGGGTCTCAATAGAAGTACTTATGCCTAGCTCTTTTCAGGCAGACGAATGCGTAAACTAAAATTTTCTCAAAAAGTAAGATGGTAAGAACTATGCTTTATTGCGGTAAGACGACGAAGAGGAGCTTTGTATTTTCTTTAAAACTGTCTTCAGAATGGTAACCTGTCGCCAGCATAAAGACCGTCAGAGAAAGAGGGCTACAGGACCATCCATGTCCATCACTATCATAATGACAACACGAAAGTCCAGCCAGTAGAAATGTTCAATCATAACAGGTCTGTTCTTAAGAGTTTGTGGCCGATGCACCCCAGATCAAATGCAGTACAAAAAGATGAAAATCTGACTTCATACACACAACATGACACACCATGGGTCAGTCTGGGTCGGACCTGCATAGATTCGATTCCTGGATACGAGTGGCGACCTACACCCAAACCAGGTGTTCATCCTCCCCTTACGACCCTTCGATAAATGGGTCCCTGGCTTTGGCTGAGGAGAGGACG
>JAUUDZ010464511.1:0-18159 GCA_032361705.1 Panulirus versicolor | reverse complement strand
ATAAAATCTTAGAATTTTTACATTATTTTTTTTTTATTTCTGTCAGTTTACAAGTATCATGATAATGTCTTCCTTCTTACACATGCCTTACTCTTTTGATAAAGATTTTTCACCCTCCATGAATCATTAATGTCAGAATGCTACATACAAGTCCTTCTTTTTCTTTAACTGTATGCGACACAAATTATTCAAAGGAAACACCGTTTCTCATGTCCTCAACCACTCCTGAGACTATATTGTTCGTCTCAAAGCAGATACTTTGTGCATGCAACTAACCTCTAAATCAAACTTGCATCTTTGCAATTCAAACATCATCTTATGTCCCCATTGCCTTTATACATCGGCACTATACAGTTATTCAGCTGATCCTCATGCACCTCACCATGAGTGGTGCACACAGCAAAAATCATAACTAATCATTCAACAACTCAACAACCCCCTTTCATGAGAAATTCAACTGCAGTCCCATCATATGCACTTCATCATATGCAAAGTTGCCACTGCTCTTTTGTTTTGTTTTCACCAAGCTAATTGCTTTTTCTAACATATTTATTTGTTATGTATCAAATGGAATTATTAAAGATGTTGTGATGTAAAGTTTGATGAACATGGATATCATTTGTGTGAAACTGAAATGTACATACAGATTTATACTAAAATTTAGTAGAAATCATTTACCGTAAATGATATCACGTTTGCTGAAGACTTGCTCAATGTTTGTTATATTACTTAAGGCCATGAGGTAAATCCAGATTTCATGGGCAAGTGTTATAGATGTCCATTCTGATAAGTAAATGGAATGTCGAAACTCCTCCAGTCAAAAGTACGTAAACTTCCGGATTCTGGGGCTCAATGCATTCAAGGTTACGGCCAATGTACAGCTAGGGTTTCCAATAAATAATTTCAGGGAATGTGTATTACATATCTAATTTTTACATATTTGCCATTTCCTGCATTAGCGAGGTAGCATCAAGAACAGATGACTGAGCCTTAGAGGGAAAACCCCACTTGTCCTCCTCTGTTTCTTCTTTAGGAAATGTAGAAACAGGAGGGGAGTATTTCCAGCCCCCCACTGCTACCCCTTTTATTCGCCTTCTCTGACAGGCAGGGAATATGTGGGGTCTTTCTCCCCAGAGATTAGATATTTAATAGTGTATATTTACATATATTACACATAACATTTAGACCTACATTACATATAGAAAACAGTTAAAGTTGTGGTATGTTCAGAGCTCAGTTATTTCCAAAATCTTTGAAATTCTAAAATTTTATAAATGAAAGCAATAACCTTGAGCAATATTAACTCTTTTTGTTTTGTCTTTCATTAAACTTTCTTGATCCATGCAGAGAAATATGTAATAAATCATAGGAATAACAACTTTATACTTTCACATAACTTTAAAGATACCAGTAATAGATATGAACTGTCACCATTGGCCTCTGATAAGTAGAAACAAGTAAATTCCATGTAATCAGTAATAAAACCAGCAAATACTACATAGAAATATGTTTGTTCAGAATATCCATTATGTATAAAATATTTTTTTCCTCTCTCCCTTTTCTGAAAGGTGGACAATTATGAGCCCATTACTTGGACTTTTAATGCTAAAGAATCAGCAGATGCCCAGTTCAACAACATACAATACGTTTACATTGGAAAGAATGAGAGTATGTCAGAGGGTTTTGTTGGCTGCATCTCACGTGTTGAGTTTGATGACATATACCCTCTGAAATTTTATTTTCAACAAGATCGTCCTGCCTCTGTTACTGCTGAATCTAGTAAGTTGGATAGATAATGTTACTGTGATGATACATGAAAGTTGTTTAACACATATGTGTATGAAATGCATTTTCTTTATGTTTAACATTGTTGACAGCTGTATTGTACCAGAAAAAATTCAGGGGAGTGATACAGATAAGCCTTCTTGACCTCCCTTTACCTCCAGGTAACCCTCAGTCTACCCTATCTTACTCCGTTAGCATTTTGATCCCTCATTACCATTTTTTGAGTACCTCATTCTGTGAGTTATCATTTGCTATCATCCAAATTAGAATAACATTTTGACAGAATGTGGTGTTCTGGTGGTAAGCCTTTTCAGATTTAATGCATTCAAAAGAGTTGTAATGGGAAAACTTTTTGCTCAGTAGTGTGATCCTTTATATCTTGGGTTTCAATGTCTCATATGTAGTGGATGATTATTGTGACAGGTATCCAAGAGCATAACCCCTTGCTAAGTTGAGTCTGGGAAGTACAACAGTTTATCATAAATAGATACAAAGTATCCAGTATTTTCAGTAAGCACAGGAACTACTGTGGACAGCAGATATTATACAGCACATAGATGTATTCATTGAGTGTTGGAGACACTCTGTTTCCTCCTGAGGGTGGAGAAACTGAATTGATTTTAGATGGTTCATGCAAGTGGAGTCAAGGAATCAACTTGTCACTGTCAAGATGCTCCCATCACTTACCTCACCACTGTCTCCACTAGACTCTGTGTCTCCACTAGTTCTGTGTCTGAAGTGATATATGTGTAAGTGAAAATGGTGTGGCTTGTGGAAGAAAAATCCTGGCTTGTGGGTCAAGTTGTTGATGTATCCCTCAGCATGAAAAATATGTGGAGAGTGGGCAGAATGACTTTCTTTTTTGTATGTTGCATGGAGATCCTTCAAGCACTGAAAGGTGTCATTGACAGCATGACTAAAATTTATGCTTTTTCCAAGATTTAAATCTTTATCAATAATAGAATCCACCTTGAAAACAAAACCACCTTCACCCACGAATCCTTCATATTTTCATTTGCCTTTTTGATGTATGCCAAAACTCCATGATTGTCAACTTGTCCTTGCAATTGGTCCCACTGATGGGGTGCTCATGGTACACCTCAGATGATATGCTTTAAAAGTATAAAAACAGCCTGATCAATAGTAGTTGTAGAAGTGAGGTAGTATTTGGTGGGCCTCCATGTGTGCAGGATGGGCTAGGGGATTAACTATGAGGAGCAAAACTTTGTTTTTGAGGGTGTTCTTCCTGTTATACTCCCCACAAAGCTTGAGAAGTAAATGAATCCTGGCACATCAACATGGTAACCCAGACTATCCTCTCCCCTTTCTTCCCCTCCTTGCTTATCTCACAAATAATATTACCTCATCATGGACCCTTAGGTCTCTTGTTATCTACCCCTCCCCTTGCATTCCTTTTCCCTCTCCTCTCCCCTCCCTTTCCCTACAACCCTCCCCTCCTAACCTCCTGTAATGGAAATATCATGTTGGTTGTTAGGTAGTTTTGATTAACTTGAGAAACAGTTAGTTATTTCCTAATTGTATTTTCACATATGTATAGTATGTATATTCACATATAGTATGTATATATAGTATGTATATTCACATATGACTTGAATCAAAATACTATAGAAAAATGTAGGTTATTGATTCACACATGGCAACACTCAACAGCAGAATTTGTTTGGCTTCAGAGCGCTTTCATATTCTGGGTTATGTAGTGGGGGTGCAGTTCTAATACTTGTTCTTAGTTTAGCAGCAATGTGGCAGGTGTACACAGTGGCGTGTGCAGCATATTTGAGATCTACAGTAAGTCATCATATTCATTGCAAAGCTTTCACGTATGATCGGCCTCATGCAGGTTAACTTGAGATCTCATGAAATCTCTCCTTGTCTTGATGTATTGATTTTCAGTTACTATTGAACCTGGATGTTGGATGAAACATTTTAGTAAAGTAAAAACTGATTGATTATAACTCACTCCATCTTCCCCCCAAAATGATGTGCATTTGTTAAAAGCGTGAAAGTTAGATCTTGTGGGTGTTTATAGTTTCCTATGTACTGGGGAAGAAAGTAAGGCTGCGTAATTCTTTTTACAAGATACTGGTGTTAAGTTTGTTAAAGGACTGAGTTAAAGAAGTACCTTTGTAATGCTTCATGATTTGATTTTCACTAATAATTTATGGCTGTATTCATAAAGATTCCAACCCAGAATTGTTCTTCAGCATTGCTGCTACATTTTGTTTTTCACAATTTGAATATGAGACTTGCAGATAATGGAAACTATGATTAACACTGGCACATGAGGGGGTGAATCTCGAGGCAATCCGATGTGAACAATGAACAAGGCATGCACAGCTAGCTGACAGCCTCATATAAATGTTTACAGTGATTATGATTTTTTTTTGCTTGAATTGGTTATTAAATGATTGCTTTATAAGATTATGTACACCAGATACTAAGTCTTCTACCATCACCTCATGTGTAATACTGTAAGTTTGTTGAGATGTGTACCAACACTTGCATGTAGGTTATGATGATTTTAAATGTAATGTTGTTTTTGGTTGTACTCAATTTTTTTTTTATGAATGATTGATATATTATGTACATCAAACAGTAAATCTTTTACCAATATCACCATTATGAAGTACGTTTGTGTTGATGCATACTCCCTTTAGCATGTAGATGTTTACATTGATTGTAGATTTTTGACTTTTTAGTGATAGATAATTGCTTTTTAACAGTATATGCATCAAATAGTAAATCTTTTGCTATCATTGCCTTAAATTATCTGTTGATTTTTGCTATGAATATTTATCACTGGTGTGAGGTGCAGGAACATGACATAGTGAAACAAAGGTCCTCCCTATCCAATCCCACCCTAGTATGCTTGGCACTGAATTCTTTGCTGCTGCTGTTGACCCCCTCCCATCCAAACCATCCCATAACTAACCACCAACCCTCAAGTAGAAACAAAAAGCTTAACTGTTTCACACTTCAGCAGCCAGTACTCACAGATCCCCCCATCCCAAACAAAGGCAACACTGCGGGGTATAAATGCACCGAAATGACCTGACAGGTTCTAGACAAATGCCACCCTGCCAGTCATGCACCCTTTTAAACCACACTCCCTAGACATACATGAGTTTAATTTTTATTTTGTGGCCTGGACATCGCCCATCCCTTCAACACTGCAGGCACTAGTTCAACGTATCTCAATATCCTTTGTGCCCACGATGCAGCTGCCACAATGAGGACACTGAACACTTCCTGCATAATTGCCACTCACTCTTCCCCCATAGACACACACATACATCAGTACTTCACTGTAGTCCCTCCCATTGGCCATGGCTAGCCTCCTAAGTGCTGCAGAGGCTCTAAAGAAAAAGGAATGTGCTCCTGGGGCAGGAAGATTAAGTAGATAGGTTGGGTTTGGAAGGGAATGGGCCTGCTGTACTTAAGGTACTTGATGCAGCCAGAGAGTGCATGCACTTCAAACCACATGTACCTGTAGACCCAAAAATGGATTTTTGATAAATTTTTAAAGCTTTAGGCATATATTGCATCATGGTCACCACTGGTCCCACATTTAGACATCCTTCCAGTGTTAATTACTATTCCTCTGTGTTGTACATTTTCTATACATAACTGATGTTTCATGAGCTGCTGTTCAAACAGACTTAGATTTTAACCCTTTCAAAATGATTGTTGTGTCCCTTAGCAGGACTCTGGATGACTGTGTTTTGAAAAATTATCAGAAAAAGTTTTAGTCTTAGAATTTGATAGGAAATGTAAAGAAAAGTCAAATATGAAGGAAAAATCTGATGAATTATCTATGTTGCCGTAGAGACACTTAGGTTTGGCATGGCATGTGCACTCTGCTTATTGCATGCTTGTCGAATTTTGCTGACTCTCCTGACTTTGTCTTTTCCCAGCCTCCACCATTGGTTATTCAAAGAACTTTTCCCAGTGCAAACCGTTCATCATTTGCTGAATTATTTTCTCTGTAACTGTTTCCCAAAGACTCACTAATTAACACTGATTAACTTGGGGTGCAGGAGTGCACCCATGCTTTCACTTTCAGTATCCTTCTCGTACATGTATAATTGAAACATCATACTATTTTATCCAATACTGTCTCTGATTTTGCCAACAAGAAAGCAAATGTGGCGACTTCCATTCTGTTATTCATTGGTTGAATATTACATCATAATTACCCAACCTCACTTTCTTCTCATATTATGTCACAACACAAAAACATTAAATAATTATGGTATCATCATACATCCTTGATGCATTCCATCATTTATGTTAAGCCACTGACTGTCACACATACAAAGCTTGTATTGTGAGAGTTTTGAAAAGCATATGAGATCCTTCTGTGCATAAATTATATCAGTCAGAACCTTCCAGAACACTTTCCTATTCATTCACTTTTACCTTAAGATTTCTTACCTGTAATTGTTGCATGCTCTTTTTTCTCAGTAGATTTCACTGCTATTTGTCCAAGTACAAAATTCTCAAAGAATAGCAAAGGCATATCTCTCAGCAATCACTTCCTTGATTGTTTAGCTTGGTTTCATGATGCAATAAATTTATTTTTTCTTAAAACTGTAGCAGTATCATTTAGAATCATCTCTGATAATCTTCCAATATCTTTACATTTGCTTTATATTGTTTGCATTGCTTCCTGAATAACTCTCTTTTTCTCAACAGCATCAACAGTCTTCGAGGACTACTGTGGAATTGAGCCAATCCGATATCCAGAAGAAGAAGCAGAAACACGGCCACCACCAGAAGTGTCAGAAGAAGTTCTCATGGGGTTGTATTCAGACAATTCGGCAGTCCTTGGGGGTAAGAACAGATGTAATTGTTGGGCTTATTTCTCCATATAATAGTTGATGATTTCTAAGATGATGGAAGGTGATATGGATGAAGAAAAAGAGTTGTTGTGAAAGGAAAGGATGGAGGGTTCAGATGTTTTGGTCCGATGGAGAAATGTATGTTGGAAGGAAGACAAGACCAAGGATGAGATGGAAGAACAGCCACAGCATGTGTGGGTGAGAGGGAAATTCCATAAGCATTGGAATAGTATTTGTAACAGTGCAAGGATTGTGATGCGTAAGGATTATATTGGTCCTATTACCAACAAAGAATCAGTAGATTCACAGACCATAAAAATCTCTTTCATGCTCTTTAAACCTAGCACTTGAGAGCTCATTTCTAGAGGTCCCTGCTTTATTAGCACTATATCACAGTCTGTATTCTTGCATGCACCTGTTTATGAATGCTTTGGCACTTGCTTTTAAGGGTGTTAGATGGCTGTTTGTTGCTTGACCTTATTAAAAGCAGATTGATGTTAAACATTATGTGGTTCAGCCATTTAGTACATCTTGCCTTATCATTGAAGTATGTTTTAGTTGTAGGATCTTGGGATGTGAAGTACTTTTCACAACAGTTAGTTTATTGTGGTAAAGTCTATTGCCTCTTTAGTAATGACAGTAGAAAGGGAAAGAGGAAAACAAGAGTGAGTATGTGAATTAGATGGTTAATACTAAGGAGTTTTCACAATTATGGAAAAACGAGTGCAGAGATATTGCATGGGTCACCCTGCATGGTTAGGGTACATAATGGGTTGGTTGATAATAGTGAAATAGATAAAGTAACTAAATGTGAACCCCTTTGTGTATCAACATTGGTTTATTAGATGAAAATAAATGAGATGAAAAAACATTTGAGCTTATATCAAAGACTCTTTCCTTTTTCCACAGGCCTTCTTGGAATCATTTTTCTTGCACTGTTGTGCATGGGGTTCTTGATTGGACGGTATATGGCACGTCACAAAGGTGACTATCAGACTCATGAGGCTGATGGGGCAGATGTTGCTCCTGATGCTGATTGGGCGGTGCAGCATTCCACTACTGGTCACCAGGTCAAGAGAAACATGGAAATGTACATATAACACAGGCAAATTTGTCTTTGCTGTAAAAGACAGAAGTACTGACTGCTGTCTATGTATGTGCAGTGACAAAACCAACATATAGAGTTATGTTTGGAGGCATTTCTTTCAAATTTTGATGAAGAGATCAGTTTCAATATTTTTTTTATGATATTCAGAGACCTCAAAAACATTGCATAATAAGCAAAGAAGTGAGGATGTAATGTTTGGGGCCTTACATGTAATTTTTCCTATCACATGCGTTGGAGGTTTTGAATAACATGAAGATGGTCACATTTAACTCGTTATCATTCATTAATGATACTATGATATAAGACATATTGACATAGCTGCAAATACGTTGTGCTCAGAATTTTTATGAATGAACCTTGAGATTAATTATAATCATTAAAGTGAAGCCTGGATAGTCAGAATTTATTGATGTGTGGTATGGTATGGACCATATCATCATTAATTGATAAGCTTCACCTGCTTATGTTTATGTAATTTTTTACCTTAAATGAACAAACTTCTTTTATGTCATTCATACTAAGACACGATTAAGTAACTATAGTTGAAATAGTTGTTCGTGGACATGTGGTATTTATGTCAACTATTGAATGATTTATCAAACATGTTATTCTAATTCTAATTATTCTTAGAATTTCTGAAAGTATTTATGAGTACTTGGATTCTTCCAGTGTTGTGCTTAACTTGTCTAGACATTCAACAGATTTTTATTTAAAGGTTTGTATGGAAACAATTGTATGTTTTATACAGCAGTATGACAGTTTTAATATGTACAGTTTCATAACACAGGTATTATCATACATTGTCTCTCAGTGTATTTGTAGCTTTAATACTGTATGATCTTTTTGCAAGAGTTAGTGATCTCTTTTGATCATAGAAGAAATTTTTTTGTTGTGGAACACTTTTACTCCCGGCAGCATCATTACCCTATTTATATCTAACTGTGATTTCTACTTTTTTTTGTATATTCATGTGAATCTAGAAGAGACTACAGCTGCAAAACTCATTTAATTTTATATACAACAAACTTGATGGTAAAATTTTTAGACTATCAGTGTAAGTAATTGCAGTGTCTTGTATTAAAGTAACTGCTTTTAATTGTAAAAGAATGTATCATGCTAAGGAAAAAGTGAAGAAGGCATAAGTGCAGTTATGGTTGTATTATTTACTTTTTTAGAATCTCATAAATGTTTGAGTGTTACCCTATCTTTTAGATTAATCTTTAAAGGTTTTATCTCAGTCAGCAACAGTCATCTTCTGCGATAACATTATTCCATTTCCGTCACTGTTATTCTGTATTTCACATTTCGCCCATCATGAACATGAGTCACGTGTGCAGAGTAGTAAGATTAATTGGCTTAGTTACCGGGATATTTTGCAACTGAAAAAAGTACTGATGATGTGTAACTGATGTACTACATGGATAGGTAGCTTCATAATATAGAATTTATTTGCAGTACTTGCCATTAGAAGAAATATTGTATTGTACATATCATAATATATGTATAGTTTCATTATGTTTAAATGCTGTCCTTGCAATTGCATTACTGTGTATTCCAGGTTGTTGATAAGATACAGGACACTTTTAGTTGCCAGGCAGTAAGTGATACCATTTGAAATTGATTTTGTGTTACATAATGAGCTTTGCATATGCCACATACAATTTTTTCATGATTTTTATTCCCCCAGATACCTCAGTGTCTTTTATATCCAAAATATGAATGATGAATATGATAGATTTTTTATTTAATGCATGATTTTGGTTGCCTGGTATGTTCATTATGATAATCAGCTCAGTTTTTACAACTGCTGAGTAAGGCATTGGGTGAGACAGAAAAAAAGTTCCATAGGCCCAGTTTTTTCTTATGGTCTGTTCTGTAAGATGTCACATAATCCACCTACTGATGTTAGTTGGTTACATCTTGCTGATTATATGTTTCCACCTTATTATTCAGAAATAGTTGATCTGGAATAGGTTACATTCTGCGACAGGAGTAGGGTAAAAGACCAACTATCTGACCATGTTAGGACCTGTGGTGTATTAGATAACTGGATTTTTTTTTATACTGTATTAAAGGCAGAAATCAAATTTAATTAATTATGCAATACTGTGTTGTGTACATGTATTTGTTTTTATACCTATTTGCCTCTCCCACCCTAGGTACCATCAGGAACATATGAACCATGGCCTCTTTTGCACATGTCCTATCTCTAGTTGTAATGTATAATGCACGAAAACTAGAGCCCACCATTTACAGCCTAGCCACACAGACCACTCCATTGTGTATCTTTACTTCATCCTCCTTGGTTCAATCTACTGACAGTATGTTGCCTACCTTGTACGACATTGTTTCAGTTCATTTTGTCCGGTGAATGCCTTTCTCTCTCTTTAATGTTCAAGCCATGATAACCTAAAAGCTATCTTCTCTTCACTCTTATCCATCCATCTCTTTCTCAGTCTTCCCTTCTTGCCAGCTCCTTCCTTAGTCTTTCTTCACTTGTCTTTTCCATATGCTTGACTCATTTCAGCACACCCTGATTAACTCAGTCAATCACACTGCATGTACTAATCACACCTCTCTAAAATTTTTGCTTCTTGCATGATCAGTCTGTCGTATACCACATATGGTCCTCAGACGTTTTATTTTCAACAATCCTCCCTCTTTTTTTCTATTGCATTCAAGGCCAAGCTTGACTTGCATCTGTACAGCATTGTCAGGATTGCTGTACTTTCAAGCATACACATATTTGCCCTTAAAGACTGACTTCTTCCACACATTCCTTAGTGTACCCACCTAGTAATTCACTTTATCTCTGATAGATCCATCTACTTCCACATAATGAGTCAGCTTTCCCTTCTCACAAACTCTGACACTAGCTTTTGGAGTTTCTCGTATTTTCCACTAGAATCATATCACCTACGGACAGCAACTGGGTTTTCCCTATCTCCAAAACTTGCATTTACCTCCACCACCCCATCCATAAACATATAAACTCACCCTCCTTTCCTGCTTGCACAGATACATTAGTATCATGGTAAAATCTCAACACTGCAGTTGGTAACTTTCTTCTCACACTGTTTATTCGTAGCATCTTCCACAAGGCATTTTCAACCCTCTCATATGCTCTCTCCAGATTAGTAAATGTTACTTACAAATCACTTTCTCCACATATTCTTTCAAGCAAATGCCAGGTGCACATGTCTTCTACCATACTGAAGCCACATTTGCTCCTTTCCAGTCAATGCTCTGTGCATGCTGTCATTATCAGAGTCTTTACCCTACCATACACCTTACCAGGCATACTTGGATGACTTATGTCTGTGTAGTTCGAACTTAGATTTTTGGCCCCCTTTACTCTCGGCACAGTTTAGTCCTTGGTTCACCTTTTTTTCTGCTCTCTTTAATGCTAATTTTATGATTGAAGATGTAACGCTACTCACTTGGAATACTTAACAGTTCTGACATTAGCCCCTCTTTTTATTTTATACTACTTCCCACTGAACTTGTCAATGTGTTTGCTCTGTCTTAAGCTTTTATCATTAAGGGATGACTTGTTTCATAATGAATTCCAACACCAGTGAGAGCAGCCACCAGGACACACAGTAAGGGTCTCCATCAGTATGAAGAAAAGGACCTATAGATACTTGAAGAACAGCACCTCTAGCCAAAAGTTTACAAAAGTAATTTCTCAAGGTCCAAAAGTTAGGCAACCAGACTTTTGACATTATAATCGGTGGTAATCAGGATTGGACTGATCCTGATGGATAGCTGGAATAGTCAGGTACCTGGAAGTTGGATGACTGAACTCTTTCTGTACCTGATGTATTCTGTGTAGTATTGCCCCAGTAATGATTAATTACAGTTTTTAGATATATATTTATACATAAAAATCTTGTGTATGCGCAGTTACTGTATTTTATATATATTTTTCTCAATTTTGCCTAAATATTTGAATATATTTGATATGTGCTAATTTGAGCCATTGATGGTAATCTTCCTTTTTTTGCTGTTGGAGATTCCTTCCAACATTATGATCATTGATTTCAAAATGTCCAAAGAAACTGACTATCACAGCACTGAAGTTTTAAGCTAAAGTTGTAGTCAGTAAATGATAAATGGCCCATCTTTACTACCTATTCAATTGATAGTTGAATTTATGTTGATACATAGAAATTTTTATACTTTAAGCTCATAAAGAGTATTTGAATGGGTTTATGATATTTAGGCAGGTTTTAAAGAATTAAGAATGATAGGAAGTTAACTAAAATACTTAAAACTTTGATAGTAGTTATTTTTAGATATTACACCAGTAATTAATTCTTGAAAATGATGCACTGTGAATTGTACTTAGAAATACATAGTGTTGATAAGTATCAGATGTGCCAATATAATCCCCTGAAAATTTTGCCTTGATTTTGCATAGTGTTGATAAAGCTGAAAGATGTTGACTAGGAAATGTCATAAATGATGCCTTTTGTAGTCAGCTGTGTAGATATCATTTATATCATGTTCATTTGGTATTTCTGTTTGTATTTGGCATCATCTTCAGAGAATCCTAGAATGTATTAGAACAGTGGTTGGTTGCTAACTGCTACATTAGGTTGGAACGAAGTAAGAAGCGTCTTTAAAACCAATTGTGTACAGTCAGTGCCCTTCTGATTAATAGTACAAGAAGTTTGCCTATATGGTAATGAAATATTTATAAAAGGTAATTCTGTACTGTACGTTATATGTTTATATCGTCACAGTTGATATAGCTACTGTTGCATGTGTAACGTGTAGTTTCTACATTTTTGTTTTTCACTATTTTACTCCTTAAAGCTGTATTCTAAATACCCCCATTTCTTCTTTTTAAACTTTGCCACACATTGTATATGTAGTTGAGTTTTTATGATGAATTTTTCTATATTTTCTTCAAGGCCGTTAGGTTTTTATTCATATTAGTGTTATTGAGGAAGTTAATAGCACCACTATGTATGTATGCTGTACATGTAAGCTTATACAGTGTACCTTTAGTAAATATATTTTGTAATATACTGTATGTGGAATTTATTATTCTTTTATCTACAGTTTGATGGAAAAGCTTTCTTTGAAAAATGCTGATATGGATGGGTGCAGGCTTCTGTTTGTTTGTGATTGCTATTTATGATTACTATTGGTGTGTTACAGGGAAAGAGTTTTTCACTCATGTTACCCTGTCTCAACCTTGTATATATGTGTCTTTACTCCTATGTATATATATATATATGTTTGCACACACAAACACACCCTAGTTGGTGGCAGGTACCCATTTTATTGACCAGCCCCTAAGGGAAGATGAACAACTGGGTGGACTGTGAACCACCTACCATGAACATGATTTGAACTCATGTGGGTTTTATCCCAAGTGGCCTGTGCATGCATGATGGTCAGTAAATGCTAAATGCTACACTATGAAGGTCTGTGTGATTAGCTTTTAGTGTGTTCATTGATACATACATCATGTACATATGCATTGCAGGACATGTATCTAAAATATCCCATTTCCTCCAGATTCTCTCCTGTAGAATAACCTGTCTCTCTCCAGTGCTAAATGAACAAAAGCAAGGTTACTCTTAGGTTTATCACTGGAGAGAAACAGGTTAGTTAGATTATGAGTTTGAGTGTAGAGAACCTGGTGGAAATGGCATGTTTTAGATAACTGGAAGTGGACTTGGCAGCAATTGGAACTATTAAAGCTGAAGTAAGTGCATTCATGTTTGAGGACAGTGTATGGTGTGAGTAGGGTTAATCCAATGAGAAATGATAGGTTTAGAGAGAGTTGTGATAGTAAGAAAAGTATGGTTGTGTTAGCCATTTAGACCTACAAACTACATACATACTGATCCTAGAAAGGATGGGCTTTCCCATGTCAGTGGTCTGTGCTAGGTGTACACATGCAGAATAAAAGAAAAACAACAATTGTTGTTTCAAGGGGGTGCAAAAATGGTTTGGGTGGAACATATTGGGAGAATGAGTTAGAGAAATTGATAAAGGCAATATATGAGTCAGAAGTAAAGGGGTCAATAGATGGAAGTTGGAAATGGAAGGATGAAGTGGTAAAGGTATTGAGGGCACGAGGCCTGAATATTAAAAAAGGGGGGGGGGAGGGTTAAGTTGTGCAAAGGATGAAGTGAATTGGAGCAATGTGTTATACAAGGTGTGACAGGCTGTCAATGGACTGAACCAGGGCTTGGGGAAACCATGGAAAGGTCTATGAGGCCTGGTTGTAGATAGGGGGCTGCTGTTTTAGGGCATTACTCATGACAGCTAATATGGGACACAGTGAATGGGAAAAAAAGAAATATATGTATCCCAAGTGGGAGTAAACCCTTACATCCCTAAGTTGGTAGATGAGGGATCTTAGTGCTAAGGTGTCTTTGATAGCCATGAACCAAACTGGTGCTAGCTCAGTGCCATAACCTTCCACTCAAGATCCCCAAAGAAGCTTTGGAACTGGACAGACCCCTCTTGGGGACAACACAGGTGTGAAAAACGTTATAGATTGGGTTGCAACCTATGAAGGAAAGAAATTAGATATTCTTGACCCAGAAGAAACCAAAATAAGATGTAAATAGAAACTTCTAAAGAATAAGGACATGATTATATTCTGTTGTAATGAGGCAAAGAAGAAAACGAAAAGTATGGTGCATAAATAACAATGGGGTCACAGCTGTCAAGATTCGTAAAGATATTCTTTCACCTTTCATAATTGTTTGTCATGTCCTGCATTAGTGAGGTAGTGCCAGGAAAGAGGAAAAGACCTCATTTGCTTGCAACCATTCTTTTTGCTGTCTTTTGTAATGTAAGGATATATGAAAGAATCAAGTGTGGCAAGGGGAATGTGAGAGTCATGGTATATGATATGGTGGAAAGTGTCGATGAGAAGAGATTGGTGAGAGTGAGTGAGCTTGGAAAAGAAAGAGACTTGTGTGAAGAAGTGCCAGGAGAGATGGAGTGTAGAATGGCAAAAGGTGAGAGTATTTGAAGTAAGGGGAGTGGGTGAGGAATGGGAGGTACTTAAGGAAGCAGTGTTTGCATGTGCAAGGGATGCATGCAAAAAGGCAGGAGATAGGCAAATTAGAAAGGGTAGTAAAGTTGCTAGTGCAACAGGAAAGAGAGGCATTTGGGCAGTACTTACAGGGGAGATGTGTAAATGATTGGGTGCTATATAAGAGAAGGTGGCAAGAGGTTAAGAGGGAGGTGCAGGGGTTGAAAAAGAAGGCAAATGAAATTTGGGGTTAGCAAGTGCCAGTAAACTTTAGGGAGAATAAGATGTTTTGGAAGGAGGTAAATAAAGTGTGAAATACCAGAGAACAAATAGGAGTATTAATGAAGAGGGTAAAAGGAGAAGCGGTACAGTATCAATGAAGTGAGGAGGAGATGGAGTGAGTATTCTGAGACTGGTGAATGTGTTTGATGAGTGGCAGATATAGGGTGTTTGGCTTGGGGCAGTGTGCAAAGTGAGATAAATTGTGACAAGGCGGCTGAAGTGGATACTATTGCAATTGAATTTCTTAAGAAAGGTGGTGACTGTGATGTTGGTAAGGATTTCAGTGTATATAAGGATCATGGTAAGGTGCATGAGGATGGTGGTTTGCATGTTTAGTGACATTATATAAAGGCAAAGGATATATAGGTGACTGTTCAAACTTCAGAGATGTAAGTTTGAGTGTACCTACTAAGTTTAAAAAGTATTGATTGAGGGGGTGAAGGTATGTACAGAACATCAGACAGGGGAAGAGTAGCGTGGTTTCAGAACTGTTATAGGATGCGTGGATCAGGTGTTTGCTGTAAAGCGTGAGAGAAATTCTTAGAGAAACAAATGGATTTGTATATGGCATTTATGGATCTGGAGAAAGCACATGATAGGGTTGATAGAGATGCTCTGTGGAAGGTCTTAAGAATATACGATGTGGGAGGAAAGTTTCTGGAAGCAATGAGAAGTTTTTACCAGAAGTGTAAGGCTTGTGTACGAGTAGGGGGAGAGGAGAGTAAATCGTTCCAAGTGAAGATTGGTGTGCAGCAGGGGCATGTGATGTCGTCATGGTTGTTTGATTTGTTTTGGGGTGGTGGGGGATGTAAATGCAAGAGTCTTGGTTAGAGGGGAGGTATGCAGTCTGTAGGAGATGAAAGGGCTCAGGAAGTAAGTAGAATGTTTAACGATACACAAAACTTGGTGCAGATTAAAATGAGAAACTGCAGATGTTGAATATATATATATATATATATATATATATATATATATATATGGAAGAGAGAATTTATGTATTTCCCTCGTGTCATGGAAGGCCATTTTTTTGGGGGGGAAGGGGATGGAAACCCTCTCCTCGTATTTTGATTTCCTCTTACATAATATGTACAATCATATCAATGAGACATGATCAATAGGTTCGTATTGCCTTAATCAGATGTTACATTCGTGGTAGCTATCTATGGTTTTAAGTAGCTCATGATTCATAAAACAAAAGTTGTTAATTAAGATACCTATATTCTTATAAGGTGAAAGAGTATTTATCCAGTCAATTTCTTTTTACTCATTACTATTAAACACAAATTCTCACAGTATAACTGGTAATGTATCGTGTATTTTCCTCCAACTTCAACAAAAAAAGTTTTAACTCGAATTTTCCAGAACTTCCGGTCAGCCATTTTAGGTCATTTGTCGTTGGCAAAGTGAGGAGGATTAGTGTGATCTGCTAAATTTCGCCTTCGTTACATATTGAAAGGTAATGCCAGGTGTCTCTATACATTGTGAATACTTTGTAGAATACACATTTGTGTTTACTAATGTTTGATTTACTAGACAAAGGAACAACGTGTCATACTATTGCAGATGGCAACAATGTAGGCGACTGGTGGTGGTTTTAAAAAGGCATTTTATTTTTAGTCGGCGAGAGGTTGTAGGCACAACCATGTGAGGTAGTAGGCGGTCATATAAATTGTGTATCATAATAAAAAAATAGTTATCAATTTTAGATATTAATTCAGAGAGGGATAACGATATTAGTGGTAATGAACACAGTAAAGGGTGAATAGATATTTTGTAGTTTCTTTTATCTAAAATTTCTCGCTGATGTCATTTATTCTAGACAAGGTTGGCCATTTGCTGAACTAGTTTTTATGGTTATTTCGTCATTGTTACTCCATTTTGGATGTATCTGGAATATTTGATAAAAACCCCGCATGATGTTAGTGTAGAGAATTCATTTGAAATTAGTTATTAGAATAGCAAGAGACATTGATGATGGAAATGAGAGAGAATGAAGAGTAAATTGGATTGACACCATCAGCTGTGTGGCTGGGGATGTAAACATAAAGGTAATAGGCTAGTCCGATATCCTATTAGTCCGGCATCTCATTAAACTGACAGTTCATTAGTCCGGTGTGCCATTAGTCCAACAGCTCATTAATTAGACATCCTATGGCCCCTTTATCTCATTAGTGTGGCATTCCATTAAGCCGATTCTATGTTAGCATGAACTTCATGTGAATAATGTTCTTTCAAACAATGTTTCGGTTTTTATGTAAAAAAAAAGTATAGAGTATTTGTGAGGTAAGGTAAGATAACTTTAATGTTGCCCAGGGTCTAAATCATGAATATATACTATTTACGCATATACGCACGCCAGCTAAAGCTGAAGGATGAACAGCTAGGTTAGCTGTGAGCCTGCTTCCTTGTCCTAGATTAATGATAACCTAGTCACGTGTTTTCTATAAATTTCAACACCTCGGACTTCTACTCAACCCACCTTGCGGGTGTTGGGGCAACAGTGCTACACACACACACACACACACACACACACACACACACACACATCATGTGAACCCAGACATAACATATAAGACTAGACATGCAAGACATGACATGAAAGACATGACGACATGGCATGACATGAAAGACATGACATTTGACATGTTTGACCTGACACGTAAGACCTGTGAACATGGAAGACCCAACAGTTAACATGTAAGAAAGTAAGGCCTTTGCTTGACGTGCTCATTGAACATGCTAGAATTAAGACATGGGAGTTGAAAGGTAAGACTGTAAGACCTGACGACATGATAGTTGACATGTAAGATTGGAAGACCCGAAAGTCAACACTCTGGAGACCTGACTGAACAACACGACTCTCGGGTCGTAGGGCTGCGTCACATGACCGGCAGGGGGTCGTGCGGCTGGCTGCTGCGTCACACGATGAGCGGGGTCGTGCAGCCGTCACATGACTCGTGGGTGGGTCGTAGGGCTGCATCACGTGACTGGTGGGTCGTGTGACAGGACCACACTGGTTCCCCCCCCCCCCACACACACACGAGTGGCCCGATTATTGGACGACCTTGATGTAGAGTACAGTGTATTTCTCTCTCTCTCTCTCTCTCTCTCTCTCT
>JAUUDZ010464501.1:0-12075 GCA_032361705.1 Panulirus versicolor | reverse complement strand
AAAGACAAGGGAAAGTATTTACAAGTTTTTGAGAAAGTAAAAGACCTGTCTTGAAATGTGCCAGGTCATAGTTTTTGGGAAAGACATGAGAAAGGAGAGTTCCAAAGCTTTGATGTGTAGGGAAAGAAGCAGATTTAAAAACAGCTCACCCTTGAGTTGCCGATGGCCACACAACAATCATGTGATGCAGCAGCTTGCCAATTATTGCATGGTCTAGCTAGTGGTTTGGGCACACAAGCAGCCAACTTTCAGGAGCAAAACCAAAGTAATACCTATACAAGAGGGAAAGTGAACCAACATTGCAGCATAGGGCAAGAGGGTTAAGCTTGGAAGTTAGCCTGAGACAGTTTATAAGTCGGACTGCTTTCAACTTAACTCTGTTAAGTAAGGATACAGAGCTAGAATCACCCCAAATGTGATAGCAGTAATCCATACAAGGACGAATCAATCCCTTGTATAACCAGAGCAACTGTTCAAAGAAGTTTTGACATCTAAACAGGAGACCCATCTGATAATTTAATTAAATGTTTGCGTTGAATATTTTGTATAGTCTATATTACAAACTAATAGCATTTTGTGCCTGCTTTAGATATATGGAACACAAAGTTAAAGATATGATATGTTCAGACTACAGTACTTTTAAATACTTCTACATCCTTCAAAAATCCAAAATCCACATTTTGTTTGGTTCTAGCAGTTATGGATTTTCTCAATAATGCATAATGCACAAAAATTGTAATTAATATCTCACGATCATTTTTTGCAGCACTGTTTTTGCTAGCCCACAAGCTAGTTGACTTGTATCCAGAAAGTGCACTTGCTTGGTTTGCAGTTGGCTGTTACTATTATCTTATAGGTAACTATCTTTTTTGACATAAGATTTCTTACATGTTGTTTGTATTCTTTCATAGGAATTGAATAAACATAATATATGAACATCCATTTCTTAATAGGATATATAATGATATGAACATCTGTATTTTTTAGGTAAAAATGAACAGGCACGCAGGTACTTGAGCAAGGCAACAGCATTAGACAGAGTATTTGGGCCAGCATGGATAGCTTATGGACACTCATTTGCAGCAGAGAATGAACATGATCAAGCAATGGCTGCTTACTTCAAAGCAGCTCAGCTAATGAAGGGATGTCATCTTCCATTACTGTATATTGGTATGGAGTATGGCCTTACTAACAACCCCAAGTTTGCTGAAAAGTTTTTCAAAGAGGCTTTAGAAATAGCACCTGAGGATCCCTTCGTCTTACATGAACTTGGGGTTGTAGCTTTTAGTAATCAGGAGTGAGTACAAATCATCACTAATAACAAAATCTATTCTCTGAGTGATAACTCTATGAAACCAATAGTGTTTTGTTATTTTTCAGGGGAGAATTAAAAAAGCTTAGGTAACAACAACTTACTTTGCTTAGGATCTTATGTATTATGATATTTTCAGAGTTTGTAAGTGTGAAAAGATGTAAGAAATGTTAGACATGAAAGTGAAGTGGTAAGAATTGACAATATCTGATCACAGTAATGCACAATATTCTAAAATTATTTATGGCATGTTATAAGCGTAAACAGAAGCCATGTTTTTATGCCAGATGAACAAAAATGAGATTTCAATGAGAAAGTTACAGATAATTTTCTCCCGGAAGATGTATGAAATAGTTTTGAATTATAATTTGCTCTATTTTTCTGTTTTTACAAAACTTTCTCCTCGAATTACTGCATTAATTTTCATACATTTTACCATTCACATGTTGCCATTTTGTCATATATGTTTCAAATGTTGTGTCATCTGCATCTTTCATGTGCATAAGAATATTTAGAGTTATAAAGGAAGAGGACAAGATTTATTGTTAGAATAAGAAATGAGATTAAGGTTAGATACATTATGGTGATAAACATATTGTGGCATTCTTCAGATACACATCAGCAGAGGTGTACTTAAGACGTGCTGTGGCATTAGTGGAAGAGAGTGGTGTAGTGGTAGTACCAGAGAAATGGGCTGCCTTACTGAATAACCTTGCTCACACTTGTCGTAAACTGCAGAAATACGAAGAGGCACTTCACTTTCATCAGCAGGTATACTGATAAATTAAGATTTCACAAATTAGCATGGAATCTTACCATATACTCTATGATATTTCTTAAACTATTTGAATCGTATTTCTCACTAGAGCGTATTTTGTTGAGGGGACCACCTGTGGTTTTCTTAAGTGTTAAAGCTACTCTTGTGAAGTGAATTTTGGAGTAATCAGTACACTTGGAGAGAATGAAAATGTTTCCCTTATTCATGCCTAGTTGTTATACACACTATTACCTATTTCAGGCATTACGGCTGTGTCCTGGTGTTTCATCAACGTACTCAGCCTTAGGTCTAGTACAATCCCTTCTAGGTGATTATGAAGCAGCTGTGGTGTCTCTTCATAAGGCTTTGTCATTGCATCGAGATGACACAACTGCCACAACTCTTCTGACAACTGTCATGGAGCAACTTATGGCACAGACTCCAGCATTTCAAGGTAAGCTACTGGTGCTGTTGGATTTTGTAAACAAACATATACAATTGTTTGTTGGAGTTTTATAATCTTTGATTTGGATCAAGAAAAGCTTCTGTAACTTATTTAAGTATCAGAACTTAGCAAATGGTACTAGACCCTTGTTTGATATATTTTTACTGATGTTGTTTGAGGTTTCGAATCAATACATTTACATTATGGATGAAAGAAATTATGAATAAGAGGTAGGAATATGGCAAAGAATGGGAATATGATTATATCAGGAGTAATATAAGAACAGGTCTTTCTTGCCATGTGTGAGTTTGGTGTTCATGTTTGCTTTGGCGTGGTTTCACTTTTTTTGCAACCAAAATATTCTACTCATGATGCAGACCCATGATGGTTTTTGAGTCATAATCCACTTTGAATCACTGAGACGCTACCATACATTTCAGTTAAAGATAACATATATTTTAAACTTAAGTCATAAAATACAGTAAAAACTCTCTGAATTACAGATAAGATAATAATTAAATATGGTAAGCATTTAGAGACTAGGATGTCAGAAATATATTTATTTGTGGGTATCACAGTGATTTGTGAGAAGAAAAGCCTACCAAGCTACCAATAAGTATTATATAGTTATGTAGTGTCAATATTCATTTGTATATATATTTTTTTTTCATACATATTCATCATTTTCCACATGCATGAGGTAGCGTGAAGAACAGATGAATGAGTCGTAGAGGGAAAAATCCTCATTTGGCCTCCTTTCTGTTCTTTCTTTTGGAAAGTAAAACAGGAAGGGAGGACTTCCAATCCCCTGCTCCCATCCCTTTTAGTTGCCCTCTACGACATACAGGGAATATATGGGCTTATCCCTAGGGATAATTTATTTATTTTTTCATCCTATCCTGTGGAGTGAGGTAGTGGTAGGAACAGACAAAAAATGGTCTCATTTACTCACATCCATTCTTTGACTTTCATTTATATTGTACCACAACCAGAACCCTCCTATCCACAATCATACCCCGCATATCTTTCTGTGGTTCCCCTTGATTGCCTCATATGCCCTGCTTCAGCCCACTGACTGCATATTGCACCCTGTAAACCACATTGCTCCAGTTCACTTTATCTCATTTATGCCTCGTATCCTCCTGGATGTTCAGGCCTTGATCACTCAAAGCATCCTTCTTTCCATCCTTCCATCTAGTCTTTGGTTTTCCCCTTCTCCCCATACCCTCCTTTTCTGATATGTTCATTCTTTATTGATCCTGGCCATATCAAACCATTTCAGCACACCCTCTTCAGCTCCCTCAACTATACTTTTCTTATTATCACACTCACTCTTACCCTATGATTCCTTACTAGTTCAACCCTTCCCACACCACATTTCCTTAAGCATATAATTTCCAACTCATATACCCTATTCCATACATTTTTATTGTGGTCTAATCCTTGCATCCGTACAGTACTGTCTATTATGCCATCAAACATATCCATCTTTGTCCCTAAAGACAGTAACCTCTCTGTCCACACACTCTTCAGTACATCCAGGATAAAATAAATGGAAAAAGTTATCATATGATGCTGAAGTTTGACTATGTGGTAAATAATGCTGTAAATAGAGCTGAGATGAAGCAAGATTTAAAGAGAAGATATAGGCTTGGAAACTACATAGGTCTTAAAAATTCTTGAGGTAACATAAATTGAAATTTGTAGTATGGAAGCCAGGAATCAGGGCATTGTGGTGAAATGTTCTGTAAACTTTAAAGTGAATGATTAGGAACATGGGTACAACAAGCCTCAAATACAAAGGGAAGTTGAGAAAGATGTCCAAAAGCAAAGGAGCTTTGAGATGTGTTGTGGCTAAAATATAGGTGGCACTCCACCCAGACAGCATTCAGAAGGTATAAGAAAGAAAGTAATGAGTATAGCAGGATAAAAAATTGAGAAAGAGAAAGTTTGAAAAGAACACTGCAGACAATTCAGGAGAAAATCCAAAACTTACCCATAAATCCCAGCAATTGTCTGTTAATAAGCAACTTAAAATGCAACAAGATTCAAGTAGTTTTAGACAATAATGCAAGGATATGTGATGGGTTGAATGACAAATTCAAGTCTTTTCACAGAGGCAGCCCCAAAATCAATGAAACAGATTGGAGAGGAAGTCTTAAAAAGCAATGAGATATCAAGAAAAGACATTGAAATGATAACATAGGGTCTTGACCTGTACAAGGCTCATATTAATGAAGAAATTTCACTACATGTGCAGAACATGTGTGCAGATACACCTGATAAACCACCCAAAATTCTGTTCAAGATGTCACAGGGGAAAGGCAAATTGCCAAGGGAGTGGAAAAAGGCATGTCATACTTTTCTGTGGGAAAGGAAAGTGGGAATCTTTTCTATGGGAAAGGAAAGTGGGAAGACGTACTGAATACAGGCTAGTCTCCAAGATGACTTTGGTTTGTTTGGTACTGGGCAAAAATAATCAGAGAGCAAGTGGATGACTTCCTGTCAGAAAGAAATTATCTATGTGAGATAACGTGGTTTTAGGGAAAGAAAGTCATGTGTAATGGACCTGTAAGATTTCTTTGGAGGGTGATTTCAGTTTTAGACAAAAGAGAAGGCTGGTTGGATTGTTTGTACTTGGACTGCCAAAAAGCATTTGAAGCTTTTCTGTATGGTATGTAGGAACAAGATAGATAGAAGATTATCTTCATGGAAGGGAACAAAGGATGCCTGTCATGTTAGCTATCTTGAAATTGGTTGAGGTGCTGCAAATACTCTTCTTGATCTGAATGAATAATTTGGCAAGATGGACCCCTACTGTAATATTTTTGCAGATGATGGAGAGGTCTTGAGAAAAGTGGAAAGTAGGGGAGAATGCCTCACTTTACAAGGGAACGTAAACAGCAACCAAAGTTGGTCTGATACATGGTTGATGAAAAGCTTCCCAAGTAAATGTAAAGCAAGGGTTCTTAACCTGTATTCCATGGACCACTGGTGATCTATAGGCCATTTCCCAGTGTCCATGGGCCACCCAGGGTTGATATGAATAATGAATTAATAAATGAATAACCCATGAATCCTCTTGGGAAAGAGGATATGTGTCAGAAGTGTAGAGAACAAGGTCCACAGAAAGGTAGAAATATATAAATAACACATATATTCTCTTGAGAAAGAGGATATATGCATCAGAAGTGGAGAGATACCGTCCACAAAATTACAGAAATGAATAATGAATATTACATATATCCTCTTGAGAAATAGTATATATGTGTCAGAGATGGAGAGAACAAGGAGAATGGGGAGACCAAACTGGAGACTGAAGGATGGAGTGAAAAAGATTTTGAGTGACTGGGGCCTGAACATGCAGAAGGGTGAAAGGCATTCTCAGGATAGAGTGAATGATGTGGTGTGCTGGGGTCAGTGTGCCATCAATGTACTGAACCAAGGCATGTAAAGCATCTGGGATAAATCATGGAAAGGCCTGAGGGGCCTGGTTGTGGATAAGCAGCTGTGGTTTCAGTGCATTACACATAACAGCTAGAGAATGTATGTGAGAGAATGTAGCCTTCCTTCATCTGTTCCTGTTGCAACCTTTCTAATGTAGAAAATGGCGATCAGGTATGACAAAAAATCTACTATCACTAGTAAGTGTTGGAGTGGTATTGTTTCTTCTTGACTGTGATTTCAGACCCAATATAATATTGGATATATGCTGAAGATGGTCCTTAGACACACTGGGTGCCTTTATGTGATCCACATAGAGAAAATTGTTACAAACTCTGATATAAAATAATGAAGAGGGGTTACCACAAAAGAAACTCTTGATATGAATATGGAAGTAGCTTGAGGAATCTGTGTGAGAGAGACTTGTGAGTTAACATCATCCATAACCTATCACTAGAGTCCCAGCATAGGAGAATAGTTAGGAAGGCCAGTGGTTGACTTGCAAATATTAGAACTGCATTGAAGTCTATGGATAAGGAAATATTTCAGATGTTCACATCCTACATAAAGAGATAACTAGAATATATTCTCATGTTTTGTCACAATGCTAAAAAAAGCTCAAAGTGTTAACAGAGAAAGTCTGTAGGAGGGCAACAACGATGGTACCAGAATTAAGAAAGCTGGGTGACGGAATGGATAAAGGCCTTAAATTTTCCCACCTTGCAACATAGAAGAGTGAGGGGTGATTTGATTACAACTTTGAAGTTTTAAATCAGCTATGGTGTAGATAGTTAACAGATCTTCAAGAGATGCAGGGAGAGAACAACCAGATGTCATAACTCAAATTAAAGCCAAAAATATGTAAAAAAAAAAGACCATGAAATACTTTTATGGTACAGAAGTGGTGTATGAATGAAAAAAGTTTACAGAAGTTTAGAAGGTTGCATGGTAGTTGAGATGGTTCCAGAGATGGGCTGTCATGAGTGTAAAATGCCTTTCTTGTACAGTAAAAATAAGTAAATACATATGGTCATTACATACTGAGAGCTGTGTAGCAGGGAAAGGCTAGAGGCCTTAAATGTGCCCTTTATGGAAGAGAGAAAAGTAGAGAGTGACCTGATCACAACCTGTGAGTTTGTAAACCAGACTGATAACATGGACAGTGAACAGTTTTTTGAAAGATGTAGGGACAGAACAACCAAAGGATGTAGCATGAAATTAAGCCAGAAACTTGATGTCAGGAAATGCTTTTACAGTCTAATAGTGGTGGATGAATGGAATAGACCAAATAAGGTAATGAGAAATGCAGACTGCATATAAAGGTTCAAAAACTTGTATGATAGAAGAGAAGGTGGCATAATGGTTAGTGTTCTGACCTTGGTGCATTCATGGGCCACCCAGGGTTGAGTACATAGGTTTGAATCCTATTTACATCAGTTGGTCCACAGTTAACCTAACTGTTCATCCACCCCTGGGGGTTGGTCGATAAAATGTGGTCCTGGGTCAAGCTAGGGAATATATATATATACATAATATAGTGTTAATGAGATGGCCTTGATTAGGGTTTCAGTTACCCGTGCAATCTCAGCTTAAGGACCACTTGAGTGTAAAGCTCCCTTCCCATGCTGTACACATAGGTTAATTATACACATGTAGAATACCCTTCCTATGCAGTACAAATGTGTGATTGCACTCATAGACAGTGGGTGGAAGGCAACCAACAACCATGGAGTTACCACTGTACTACTTAGTCATTTGGAGAGTTAGTGATGGCAGCATATTACAGTGGCTGTCACTAGTATTCATCTATGTGTAGGCCAAACAACTGGCATTAATTTTGCAAAGTACTGGCTTCAGGTTGCCCTTTTTTATATCCTCTTCAAGTTTATCTAAATCCTTCCAGATGGAGTGAATTGTTGATAGTACTGTTCGTGAATATGCTGCTGAAGATTGTAATTTGTAAGTAACAAGGAATCTTTTGCATAAGATTTTCCTATTTCCTATTTCTTTCCTGTAGAAATTATGTCATTTTTTTAATAAAAAATATGTTAAACCTTCTTTGTAGATAAAACTTTCCATCTGATATTGGCTGTGAAGTGTAAGGGCTTGTTTCTTCATAGATTAAATTGGTTAATCATTTACCAGGATTTCTTTCAATTCCCTTACTGTTAGGGCATTCTGCGTACTTACTGTATGGATATTCCTGTTTCGAAACCAGGAGTTGATACTCTTCGCAGCGTGTACTTACTTATTTGCACTGGACAAAAAGGGAGTTTTACAATTTTGGGGCCCCATCTCTTGAACACATTCTTTACTATTATACAGCTTATTGAATTTATGTATGCTGTCTGCATTAACCATGGCATTAACTCAGTCATTTTATTCCATTCATACACCATTCATTCTGTAACAGTACTTCTTTGCATCTTTTCTAAAAAGTTTATCGCTTAATTTCAAGCTATATCATGTGGTTATTCTTTCCCAACAACCTTTACAGGCATACTGTTTACTGTCTACATCATCAATCTGATTTAAAAACTAAAAGGCTGTGATTAGGTCCTCCCCAACTCCACTTTTTTCCAAATGGGCAAAATTTTGGCTTTTAGCCTTTCCCTGTAATTCAGCTCTCTTAATTCTGGTTCCATCTTTATTGCCTTCCTTTGTTAATTCTCTGTGCTTTTCTAGGAGTAGTGACCAAACTTGAGAAGTATATTGTATTTATGCGAGATATGAACAACTTGCTAAGCATTTCCTTATTCACGTACTTGAAAGCTATTCTTATGGAATTCTGGTGCTACATTAGGGATGATGTCAACTCCCAAATCCTTTTCACAGACAGAATCCTGAAGCTGGTTTTGTCCTAGATGATAATCATATTGAGGTCTTCTTTCACTTTGCCTTATTCTCATCACTTTACATTTGCTTAGGTTGAACTTCATCAACGATGTATCAGACCAACTTTGAAGTATGTCAAGGTCCCCTTGTAAGATGAAGCACTATGCTGGTGACCTCAGCCCATTTTGAGAAGGCTCCTCTGACATGCGTATTTTGATCCTATCCACGAGTTTGTTTCCCCCCATATTCCTGCCTGGTGATCCAGTTTCTTAATCAGCCACCCATCCATGACTGTGTCAAATACTTTCTAGCAGTTCAAATATAAGCAATTCACCTAGCCTTCCCTTTTATCTAAGACAAAGCTCACTCTCTCTTAGAAATTAATTTTTTTTTATGTTGATGGCTCCAGTCATGGACAAAAGTCCATATCTTTTCCTTAAAACTGTACTGTCTCTCACTTAGTTAATTTCTGCTTTGTACACAATTATCCATTTGCTTTCTAATTATCTTTTCCGTAAAACTGTACTGTCTCTCACTTGGTTAATTTCTGCTTTGTACACAATCATCCATTTGCTTTCTAATTATCTTCTCCAGAATCTTACAGATGGTACTCATCAATGCAACCAGTATGTAATTCATTGCCCGTTCCCAGTCTCATTTCTTGCTGATAGGTATGATGTTTGTTCTTCTCCACTTTCTTTGCATTTTCCCTCTCTTCAGTAACATCTTGAGCAGTATTTCAAGAGGTTTGTCAAATGTATCTGCACACATCTGGTGCAAGCATGCTTAGATCTACATGCTCTTTTTTTATGGTAAGTGTCTAACTAGTTAGCAGCTGGATTAAGGGACAGTAATTGGTAAAGCAGTTTAAGGTGAGAGGAAATGAATTTTTTTTCAGCTCCAGATTTGGTTTTCTAATGTATATCTAATTCAGAAAATATTTTATTTAAGGTGATGATAATGTGCCAACATTAGATCTGCCATCGGAGCTAGTGGGTACAGACACAAATACCAGTGATATTACACCAGCCTCGGCAGAAGACCCCCTCAGTGACACCAATATCTTAGGGTCCAGCATAGGTAAGTTTTGGGTCATAAGCTTCTGTTTAAAATACAGACCACAGTTGTATTACTCATATCTTAGTTTTCATAAATGAAGTTTGATTTAAGGTATTGGCAGATATGAAATGTTTATACATAAGAAGTTAGGGAGCTAATGACAGGTGATTCTTTTAAATTCTTAATCACCCATGTACAAAGTGTGAATGTGGCCTTTTTAGTCTGTTTTACTGGCACTACCATGCAGATAGCGATGCTGTTTTCTGTGGAGAGAATAAGTGAGGAAAGGTTGACAAAGAGGATATATGTGTCAGAGGTGGAGGGAACAAGTTGAAGCAGGAGACCACATTGGAGGTGGAAGAATGGGTTAAGGAAGATTTTGAGTAATCGGGGCCTGAACATGCAGGAGGGTGAAAGGCGTGCACAGAATAGAGTGAATTGGAACAATGTGGTATACTGGGGTCGACATGCTGTCAGTGGACTGAACCAGGGCATGTGAAGTGTTCAGGGTAAACCATGGAAAGATCTGTGGGGTCTGGATGTGGATAGGGAACTGTGGTTTCAGTGCATTACACATGACATTTAGAGAATGAGTGTGAGCGGATGTGGCCTTTCTAATCTGCTCACTTCCCACCTTTCGCTTGCCACATGCATCTCTTGCATATGCTACCACTGCTTCCCTGATATGTGCCATTCTTCATCCACTCCCCTCACTTCATTTGCTTTCACCTTTTACCATTCTTCATTCAATCTCTGCTGGTATTTCTTTTCATAAGTCGCCTTGCTAAGCTTGCTTCCTCTCATCACTATCTTCTCCCTAACAGTGTTTCCTCTTTTATGAAAATCTCTACATATCTTCACCTTTGCTTCCACAAGACAGTGAGCAGACATCCCACCAGCTGCCCCTATCAGCACATTTGCATCCAAAAGTCTCTCTTTTACATGTTTATCAATTAATACAGAATCTAATAATGCCCATTGACCATCTCTCCTACCCACATATGTATTCTTGTGAATATCTCTCTTTTTAAACCAGGTATTCTCATTCACCAGTGTTCTTTCAACACACAACTCCACAAGCCCCCCCCATTTCTTTTCATAACACTGAATAACCCATATGAACCAATTATACTCAACTGTTGAACTCAAGTGCCACTTTTTATCCTTTAGTGTCTCACCCTTAAAAGGCCACTGGCAGAGAGCAGCTGTAGTCAGTGTTTTAAGAGGCTCCTACATATTTTTCCTATCATCTACTTCTACCTAATGTGTATAAGTGTATATGAGAAAAATTAAGAAAACCAACAGAAAGCTAGTATTTTACGTGCATTAGTCTTTAAGAAACAGTTGTATTAAAGAAAAAAATTCTGCCTGAACATTATATGAACACTGATGCATATGAGGTAATATAAACTATTTTTGTAAATGTTTATACAGAGCATAATGATAATTCTGATGATTGTTGCAATAGATGTGAAGAATTTCAGTAGAGTTTGTCCTACTTTTCAATAATTTTTTAGTAAATTAATTTAATTAATTGAGACCCCTCAATGATAATTTGTAGGTAAGGTAGTACAGGTACACCACTGATTTTCCGGCACTCTTGGTTCCAAAGTCTTGCCGGATTAACCATTTTGCCAGACTAACCGTGGTCATGTAATAATAATTCATCAACACACCTCTAACCCACTAATTATACATCTCCCATGTGTCTACAGTATACAATGGACTGCTAGAAATTTAAACAAATATTAAATGTAAATTAAATAAATGAATGAAATACAGGTGCTTGTACAATAGTACATTAGTTTGAATCCTGTGGGGTCTTCTTTGTCTTCTGTTCTTAGTGTTTTCCCTAGGTGTGTATAATGCAGTTTTGTCTGCATTATACACCTGCTCAGGACTGAGGTGCTCGTTAGCTACGAGTTTCACAAATTCGTCCACATACTCGGCAGCTCCTTCTCTGCTTGAGATCACTTTTCTCCACACACTTTATTCATGGAAATTCCATGATGCTTCTTGAATCTTTGAAGCCATCCTTTGCTATAGTCACGCTCATGTTGTAATTTAAGTTCTTTCTGGAACAACTTAGCCTGGTACATTATCATGCTACCTGACAAGTCCACACCATCACTCTGACACTGTCAAAACCATTCTATCATCACTCGATTGTGCTCAGTACTCTTACCATCTTTCATAGTTTTTCTAATCATCATTTGCTTCTTG
>JAUUDZ010464491.1:0-12075 GCA_032361705.1 Panulirus versicolor | reverse complement strand
TCTCTCTCTCTCTCTCTCTCTCTCTCTCTCTCTCTCTCTCTCTCTCTCTCTCTCTCTCTCTCTCTCTCTCCGTGTCTGTGTATTAGTATAATGGACGAATCTTCAGGGTGTTCATAAGAGAGTCGTATGTCGCTGCCTTCTTAATGAAGACGTATGACTCATTATTTACCTCTGGAAAGACTTAAAAATCTCAAATTTTGGTTCATTTGCGAAACGTTTAGAATATTTATGAAAATATTCATAGCTTTTAGAGACGACGGTCTTCCCCGGTGTCATATGGGTGGTATTTGACACAGTCCCATGTCGTAACACACTGTGTGACATACTGGCGACGTAACGTGGATACACACTGTGGTAACACCTCAAGTGATGCTCGCACTCTTATAATGCACATGACACACTGATGACTGGTGAGGTGTTAGTGGCCGGTGTGGGGCCGTTAATGAGATGTGGTAACGCTTGAAGGTGACACACAGATAACGTGACACTGATGACGCTATCCAGTGACACTGATGAAATAAGAGGTGATAAACCTTGGTGAGACACCATGTGACGTTGATGTTAAACCCTGATGAAACACCGTATGACGTTGGCGATAAACCCGGATGAAACACCATATGACGTTGATGATAAACCCTGGTGAAACACCATATGACGTTGATGATAAACCCTGGTGAAACACCAGGTGACACCTATGATAAGCCCTAATGATACACCAATTGAAACTAGTAATAAACCTTGGTGAAACAGCATGTGACACTAGTGATAAACCTTGCTGAAACATCAGGTGATACTAACGATAAATCTTACGAAACACCAGGTAGGGGACACAAGTAATACACCAATGATAAGCACTGATGAAAAACCAGATGATACTAAGTATAAATCCTGGTGAAATACCAGGTGGCACTAGTGATAAACCGTAATGAAACACCAAGTGAGACTAGTGATAAATTTGGTGAAACACTACATGATGTTGATGATGATCGCTGGTACAAAAGCATATGACAATGATAACCCTGTCGAAACACCATATGACGTTGATAAACCCTGATGAAACACCATGTGACGTCAATGATATACCCTAGTAAAAACAAAAAGGCGACATTCGTCATAATTCTTTCCATAAATCCTAATGAAACACCAACTAACATTAGTGCTAAGCCTTGATGAAACACCTGGTAGCGCTAGCGTAAACTCTCACAAAACAGTAATTGACGCTCATGATAAACACTGGTGAACCACCCAGTGACACTAATGATAAACCCTGACGAAACACCAAGGGACACTAATGATAGACTCTAATGAAACACCAGGTGACACTAGTGATAAACCCTAACAAAACACCAAGTGAAACTTGAGATAAACGCATATGAAACGCCGGATGATACTAGGCATAAATTCTCTTGAAACACCAGGTGACAATAGTGTTAAATCCTAATGAAACACCGCACGAATCTAGAAACAAAACCTGGTGAAACACCATGAATCACCTCTGATAAACCCTGGTGAAACATCAGGCGATGCTAGCGATATACCTGATGAAACACCAGGTAGATAACAAGCGATAAACCCTGGTGAAACATTAAGTGACACTAGTGATAAACACTGATGAAACACCAGATGATACTTGGTATAAATACTGGTAAAACACGAGGCGGCACCAGTGATAAACACAAATGAAACAGCAAGTAAAAGTAGTAATAAACCTTGGTGAAACATCATATGACGTTGGTGATAATCCCTGGTAAAACTCCACATGACGTTGATAATATACCCTGGCTAAACATCACATGACGTTAATGCTAAACCCTGATAAAAGAGGCGACATTCGTCATAAACCTTGGTCTTTCCTATCAAAAGACCAATTGATATTTTTCATAAACCTCAGTGAAACATCAAATAACACTACTGATGAATCTCGATGAAGCACCGGGTGGCACATTTGATAAACTCTAATGAAACAGCATTTGATACTCGTGATAAAAAAATATGAAATACTAGGTGACACTAGAGATATGTCCTGACCGTACACCAAGTGACACTAGTGATAGACTAATGGAGCACCAGGTGACACTAGTTATAAATCCTGTATTGCATCAAGTGACACTAATGATAAACACCGATGAAACACCAGGTCATACTAAGTATGAATCCTGATGAAACACCAGCTGGCGCTACTGACAAACCCTAATGAAACACCAAGTGAGACCAATAATAAACCCTTCGTGAAGCACCACTTGACACGTGATAAACCCTGGTGAAATATCAGGTGACATTAGCGACAAACCTGGTGAAACACCAGGTAAGCAGCACAAGCGATGAACCCTGGTGAAACACCATTGACGCTAGTGATAAATACTGGTGAAATACCTGGTGGCACTAATGATAAAGCCTAGTAAAGCATCAAGTGAAACTTATGATGAATCACGATGAAACACTATGTGAAGTTGATGATAAATCCTGGTGAAGCACCATATGACTTTGATGATAAATTCTTTGATGATAAACACCAGGTAACACTGGTGATAAACTCTGGTGAAACAACATATGGCGTTGATAATAAACCCTGGTAAAATGAGGCAACATTCATTATGAAATATGGTCATTGAAACACCAGGTGACATTTTTCATAAACCCTAGTGAAACACCAAGAAAACTAGTAACAAACCCTGATGAAACATAAGTGGCACTAGTTTTAAACTCTGACGAAACACTAAGTGGCACGAGGGGTAAACTCTGACGAAACGGCTAGAGGCACTCGTGATAAAAACTGATGAAACACTAGGAAACACTAGTTATAAACTCTAACGAACCATTAAGCGACACTTCTAATAGACCTCTAATGAAACACCAGCTGACATAATTGATAAACCTTAACAAAACACAAAGTGACGCCAGTGATAAACAATGATGAATTACCAGGTGATAATACATATAAATCCTGGTAAAACACTAGGTGGCACTTGTGATAAGCCATAATGAAATACTAAGTGAAACGTAATAAATCCTACTGAAACATGTGACGCTGATGATAAATCATACTGAAACATTAAGAGTTTCTAGCAATAAACCTGATCAAACACCAGGTAGGTAACATATGTGATAAACCCTGTTGAAACGCCATGTGATTCCGGTTATAAACGCCAATGAAACACCAGATGATACTAGATATAAATCTTAGTGAAACATCTGGTGGCATAAACCTTAATAAAACAACAATTGAAACTAGCGATATACCCTAATGAAACACCTATTGAAATTTGCGATAAACTCTCATGAAACACCATGTGACGCTGGTGATAAACCTTGGTAAAACACCATATGACTTTGATGACAATAGTAATAAACGCTGGAGAAACACCGTACGACTATATGATAATCCCTAGTGAAACACCATATGACGTTGACATAAATCTTGTGAAAAGCCATATGACGCTCATGATAAACCCTGTTAAGAAAAGGCGAAATTAGTCACAAATCTTGCTCATTAAACCTGATAAAACAATAGGTAATATTTTTCATAAACCCCAATGAAACAACAAATAACACCAGTGATAAACCTTGAACCAGGTGACACTAATAATAAACACTGAAGAAACGGCAATTGACACTCGTGATAAACACTGAAGAAAGCCCAGGTGACGCTATTGATAAACCCTGATAAAGCACCAAGTGACACTAGTGATAAACGCATATAGAACACTAAGTGATACTAGGTATAAATCCTGGTGAAACACTGGGTGGCATTAGTGATAAACCCTGATGAAACACCAAGTGAAACTGGTGAAAATTTTCGTGAAACACCATGTTACACATGGCGGAAACCCTGCTGAAACATCACGTGACGTTAACGATAAGCCTGATGAAACATCAAGCACTTAACATGAGTGATAAAGCCTGGTGAAACAGCGTGTGACACATGATAGATACTTATGAAACACTGGATAATACTAGATATAAATCCTCGTGAAACATCAGGTGGCACTAGTGATAAATCCTAACGAAACACTAAGTGAAACTGGCGATAATCCCTGGTGAAACACCACGTGAAGTTGACGGTAAACCCAGGTAAAACACTGTATGACTTTGATGACACTATTGATAAGTCCTGGGTGAAATACCATATGACGTCGGTGATAAACCATAGTAAAATACCATGTGACGCTGATGATAAACCCTAGTAAAACACCAAATAACCTTCATGATAAACCCTAGTAAATAAAACATTCTTCATAAACCGTTTTCATTAAAGGTGTTGAAACGGCAGGTGATATTTTCCATAAACGTTAATGAAACAAGTAACACTAGTGATGAAGCCTACTAAACAACAGGGGGCACCAATGATAAACTCTGACGAAACAACAATTGACACTCGTGATAAACACTAATGAAATACCAGGTGACTCTGATGATCAACACTTATAAAACACCAAGTGATACTAGTGATAAACGCTGATAAAACACAAGATGATTCTAGATATAAATCCCGGTGAAACAGCAAGTGGCACTAATGATAAAACCTAATGAAACATCAAGCGAAACTATTAAGAATACCAGTTAAACACGATGTGGTATTCGTGATAAACCCTGCTGATACATCAGGTGACGCTAGCCATAAACCTGATGAAACACCAGGTATACAACACAAGTGATAAACCATATTGTGAACACCATGTGACGCTAGTGATAAACACTGATGAAACACCGGGTAATACTGGGTATAAATCCTGGTCAAACACGAGATGACACTCACGGTAAATCATATTGAAACATCAAGTGAAACGTGACAATTCCTGATGAAACACCATATATCTTTAATGATAAACCCTTTGATTATAAACACCAGGTGACACTAGTGATAAACCCTGGTGAGACACCATATGACGTCGATGATAAACCCTGGTGAAATATCATATGACACTGATTATAAACACTGCTGAAACATCATGTGACGTTGATGATAAACCCTGGTTAAAAAAGAGACGTCATTCGTCATGAAACTTGGTCACTAAACCTATGAAAACACCAGTTGATATTTTTCATAAGCCCCAATGAATTACCAAGTAATACTAGTGATAAACCCTGATAAAATACCTGATGCCACTAGCAATGAACCTGGACGAAATAGCAATTGATATTCGTGATAAACGCTGATGAGACACCAGGTGGCACTATTGATAAGCCCTGACGAAACATCAAGTGGCACAAGTGATTAACCCTAATGAAGTACCAGGTTAAACTAGTGGAAAAACCTAGTAAAACACCAATTGACTATAAGGATAAATATTGATGTAACACCAGGTTAAACTACGTATGAATCCCGGTGAAACACCAGATGGCACTAGTTATAAACCCTGAAGAAACACGAAATAAAGCTAGTTATGAACCCTGGAGAAACATCATGTCACACTAGTGATAAACTCTTGTGAAAGATCAGGTGACACTAGCGATAGATCTGATGAAACACAAGGTAAGTAACACAATTGATAAACCCTAGTGCAACACTATGTGACACTAGTGTTAAACACTGCTGAAACATCAAGTGATACTAGGTATAAATCTTAATGAAACACCAGGCGGCACTAGTGATAAACCCTAATGAAACACCAAATGGAATTAGTGATAAACCATGGTGAAACACATGTGACGTTGATGACAAACCCTGATGAAACACCATGTGACTTTGATGATTACCATTTTATGATAGACAACAGTGATAAACCCTAATGAAACAACATATGACGTCAAAGATAAACTCTGGTGAAAGAACATATGGCATTAACGATGAAACCCTAGTGAAACACCATACGACATTAATGATATACCTTGGTAAAAAAAAAGTGACATTCATCGTAACTCTTAGTCATAAAACTTTATTAAAGCATCAGATGATGTTTTTCATGAACCCTAATGGAACACCAAATAACGCTAGTTAAGCCCTGTTAAACACCAGGTGGCACGATTGATAAACTCTGACGGAACAGCAATTAACACCCGTGATAAACACCGACGAAACACCTGATAACACTAGTGATAAACCCTGATGAAACATCAGATAACAGGAGTGATAAACCCTATTGCAACACCAGATGACACTGACGATAAACCTTGATAAAACACCAAGTGGCACAAGTGATAAACCTTGGTGAAACATCATGAAACATTAGTGAATAAACACTTTCTAAACATCAGGTGACGCAAATGAATAACCTGTTGAAACTCCAGGTAGGTTACACAAATGATAAACCCAGGTGAAACACCATGTAACACAAGTGATAAACGCTGAAACACCAGGTAATGATAGGTGTAAATGGTATAAATCTGGGTGACACTAGATATAAATCCTAATAAAACACCATTTGACACAAGTGATAAACCCTACTGAAAAATCAGGTGACGGTAGTGATACACCTAGTGAAACGCCAGGTAGACAACACAAATGATGAACCCGATGAGAACACCATTTGACGCCAGTGAAAAATAGTGATGAAATACCTGGTGATACTAGGTATGAATCCAGGTGAAACACCAGGTGTCACTATCGATAAATCTTAAAGAAACACCTACTGAAACTAGTGATGAATTCTAGCGAAACAAGAGGAGACACTAACGATAAACCTTGTGAAACTCCAGTTAGGAAACACAAGTGCCCTTGTGAAACACTAGGAGACTCTAGTGATAAACCTTGGTGAAACACCAAGTGACACTCTTCGTAAACCCTGATGAAATATCAGTGACACTGGTGACAAACCTTGGTGAAACACCAGCTGATATTATCGTTAAACCCAGATGAAATACCAAATGACACTAATGATAAACCTGATGAAAGTCCAGGTGACACTAGTAACAAACCTTTATGAAACCCTGGGTGACACTATTGATAAATCATAGTGAAACATCAGGTGACAATAGTGATGAATTCTGTTGAAATACCATGTGACGCTGTTGATAATCATAGATGAAATACCATGTGATGCTGTTGATAATCATAGATGAAATATCATAAAACACTAGTGATAAACCCTGATGAAACACCAGGTGACACTATTGATAAGCCTCCATGAAACACTGGGTTACACTGATGATAAACCATGGTGAAACATCAGGTGACAATAGTGATAAACCCTGTGACGCTATTGATAAACCCTGAGAAAACATCATGTGACAATCGTGATAAACCCTGGTGAAACACCTGGTGATACCAGTGATAAACCCTGATTTAACACCCTATGACAGTGATAAAACCTTAGTGAAACACCAGATGACACTAGTGACAAACTCTGGTGAAACACCATATGACACTAGTGATAAACACTGATGAAACACCAGGTTATACTAGGAATAAACACTGGGGAAACACCAGGTGACACTAGTGATAAACCCCAATGAAACACCAAGTGAAATAAGTGATAAACTCTGGTGAAACACAAGGTGACGTTAATGATAAACTCTGGTAAAACACCAGGTGACACAAGCGATAAAATTTGTGAAACACCAAGTAGGTAGCACAAGTAATAAGTCCCGGTGAGACACTAGGTGACGCTAGTGAATAACCCTATTGAAATATCATATGACAGGGATGATAAAGTATGTTGAGATATAAGGTGATGCTAATGATAATAGCTGATGAATCACCACTGGCACTAGTGATATACCTTGATGAAACACCACGGAAAACTATTGATAAACCCTGATGAAACACCGGGTGACATTAATGATAAGCCATAGTAAATCATTAAATGACAATAGTTATAAACGATAATGAAACACCGTGTGACAGCAGTGATGAACTATGATGAAACACCGTGTGACACTTATGATAAACCCCGGTGAAACACCAGGTGATACTAGAGATAAACAATAGTAAATCATTAGATGACAATAGTGATAAACGATGATGAAACACCATGTGACAATAGTGATAAACGATGATGAAACGCCATGTGATAGTTAGATAAACGATAATGAAACACCACTTGATACAAGTGATAAATGATAAACTCTGGTGAAACACCAGGTGATACTAGTGATAAATCCTGATGAAACACCATTGACACCAGTCGTAAACCCTGGTGAAACACCAGGGGACACTAGTGATAAACCCTAGAGAAAGACAAAATGATGCTAGTGATAAAGCCTAAATCAAACATCAGGTGACGCTAGTGATAAACCCTCATGAAACATCAGGTGACACTAATGATAAACCACGGTGAATCATCAGGTGAGAAGTGATAAACCCTGGTGAAACACCATTTGACATTGGTGATACACTCTTGTGAAACCCTATATGACACCGGTGATAAACCCTGGTGAAACATCAAGCGATACTAGTGATAAACCCTGATGAAACCCATATGAAATGAGTGATAATCCCTGGTGAAACACTAGGGGACATGAGTGATAAACCGTGAAAAACCAGATGACACTAATAATAAACCATGGTGAAACATCAGGTGGCACTAGTGATAGATTCTGATGAAACACCATTTGACACAAGTGATAAACTCATGTGAAACACCAGGTGATACTAGTGACAAATCCTTGTGAAATACTAGTTAACACACGTGAGAAACACTGGTGAAACACTTGGTGACACTAGTGATAAACCTTGGTGAAACACCAGGTGATGTTAATGATCAACGATAATAAAATACCACTTGACATTAGAGATGAATTTTGGTAAAACACCAGGTAATACTAGAGATTAATCCTAATGAAACACCATAAGACACTGATGATAACCCCGACGAAACATCAGGTGACGCTAGTTTTAAACCCAGATGAAACATCAGGTGACACTAATGATAAACCATGATGAAGCTTGAGGTGACACTACTGATAAACCCTAATGAAACACCATGTGAAACTAGTGATTAACTCTGATGAAACACCATATGACACTAGTGATAAACCCTGATGAAACACTGTATGACACTAGTGATAAATTCTGTTGAAACACCAGTTGATTCTAATGATAAAATTGATGAAACACCATGTTACACTAAAGATAAAACATGAGGAAACACCAGGTGACAAGTGATAAATCCTGGTGAAGCACCATGTGACACTAGTGATACACCTTAGTGACACCATATGACACCAGTGATAAATTCTAGTGGGACACTTGGCAATACCAGTGATAAACCATGATAAAACACCACATGACACTAGGTGAAACATCAGGTGACATCAGTGATGAACCTTAATGAAACATCATGTGGAACTAGTGATAAACAATAATGAAACACCAGGTGATACTAGGTATGAATCCAGGGAAAACACCAAGTGATATTAGTGATAAACCGTAATGAAACACTAAGCGAAACTGGCGTTAGAAATTATTGTAAAACACCAGGTGACCCTAATGATAAACTCCGGTGAAACACCAGGTGACACCGGCGATATATCTTGCGATATACCAGGTAAGTAACACACATGAGAAACCCTAGATGACACTAGATGACACTAGTGAAACACTAGATGACACTAGTGATAAACTTTGGTGAAACACCGAGTGACACTGGTGAATGATCCTGTTGAAACATCAGGTGATACTAGAGAAAACCCTAGCGTAACACTAAGTGATACTCGTGATAAACCCCTGATGAAATACCATGTGACACGAGTGATAAAACCTGGTGAAACACTAGAGAACATGAGTGATAAACGTTGATGAAAAAGAAGATGACACTAATGATAAGATATGGTGAAGATCAGGTGACGCTAGTGATAAAGACTGTTGAAACAAGTTAATTCTAGTGATAGAATTGATAAAACACCATGTGACACTAATGATAAAACATGGTGAAAAACCAGGTTACATGTGATAAACCCCGATGAAACACCTGGTGACACTAGTGATAAACTATGGTGAAACACCTGGTGACACTAGTGATAAACTATGGTGAAACACCAGGTGACACTAGTGATAAAAACATAGTGAAACACCAGGTGACACTGCTGATAAATCGGTGAAACACTAGTTGACACTAATAATAAACCATGATGAAGCATGAGGTGACACTAATGATAAACCCTGATGAAACATCATATGACACTAGTGATGAACCTTGATGAAAAACCATTAGACACTAATGATAAACCCTGATGAAACATCAGGTGACACTAATTTTAAACCCTGATGAAACATCAGGTGACACTAATTTTAAACCCAGATGAAAAACCAAGTGACACTAGTAATAAACCATGATGAAGTATGAGGTGACATTAGTGATAAACCCAGATGAAACACCATGTAAAACTAGTGATCAACTCTGATGAAACACCATATGACACAAGTGATAAACCCTGATGAAACACCGGGTGATTCTAGTGATGAACCCTGATGAAACACCATATGACACTAGTGATAAGCTTTGTTGAAACGTCAGTTGATTCTAGTGAAAAAATTGATGGAACACCATGTTACTTTAATGATAAAAACATGATACACTAGTGACACCATATGACACCAGTGATAAATCAAAGTGAAATACGGTAATACCAGCAATAAACCATGATGAAACACCACATAAAACTAGGTGAAAGATCAGGTGACATCAGTGATGAATCCCAGTGAAACCTCATGTGACACTAGTGGTAAACACTAATGAAACACCTGGTGATATTAGGTATAAATCCAGGGGAAATACTAAGTGATAATAGCGATAAACTCTAACGAAACACCAAGTGTAACTAGCGCTAAAGTCTAATATGAAAAATCAGGTGACCCTAATGATAAACTTCGGTCAAACACCAGGTGACACTAGGGATAAACCTTGTGAACTACCAGGTAAGTAACACACGTGAGAAATCCTGGTGAAATACTAGATGACACAAGTGATAAACCTTGTTAAAACGCCGAGTTACACTAATGAATAAACCTAATGAAACATCGGGTGACAAAAAAAACTAACATAACAATAAGTGATACTCGCGATAAACCCTGATGAAATACCATGTGACACGAGTGATATACCCTGGTGAAACACTAAGGGACATGAGTGACAAACCGTGATGAAAGATAAGATGACTGTAATGATAAACCATGGAACATCAGATGACGCTAGTGATAAACTCTGTTGAAACACCAGTTGATTCTAGTGATAGATTTGATGAAACACCATGTTACACTATTGATAAAACATGAGGAAACACCAGGTTACACGAGATAAACCCTGATGAAAAACTCGGTGACACTAGTGATAAACTATGGTGAAACACCAGGTGACACTAGTGATAAACCCCAGTGAAACACCAGGTGACACTGAATAAACCGGTGAAGCACTAGGTAACACTAATGATAAACCATGATGAAGCACGAGGTGACACTAGCAATAAACCCTGATGAAACATCATGAAAAATTCTGATGAAACACCATGAATAACTGGTCTAATCCTTGATGAAACATCAGGTAACACTAGTTTTAAACGCTGATGAAACACCAGGTGACACTAATGATAAACCATGATGAAGCATGAGGTGACACTAGTGAGAAACCTGATGAAACATCATATGACACTAGTGATAAACCCTGATGAAACACCAGGTGATACTAGTGATAAACCCTGATGAAACACCATATGACACTAATGATAAAACATGATAAAGCACTAGGTTACACGTGATAAACCCTGTTGAAACATCAGGTGACACTAGTGATAAACTATGGTGAAAAACCAGATGATACTAGTGATAAACCTTAGTGGAGCACCAGATGACACAGATGATAAACTGGTGAATCACCAGGTGACACTAATGATAAACCCTACTGAAACATCAGTTGACACTGATGATAACCGGTGAAACACCAGTTGACACTGATGATAACCGGTGAAACACCACTTGACACTGATAATAACCGGTGAAACACCACTTGACACTGATAATAACCGGTGAAATACCAGGTGACACCAATGATAAACTCTTGATGACAGTGGTGATAATCTCTTGGTGACCCTGATGATATAACCTGGAGATGCAAGAATGGTAAACCTGGTGAGGCTGTGAGGAAGAGCTTAACTCTTGAGCAAGATCGTACGGATTCTTGAACATGTCCGTACCCATGGCCT
>JAUUDZ010464480.1:0-12075 GCA_032361705.1 Panulirus versicolor | reverse complement strand
AAAGCAGGAAGTATAGATATTTACATGTGTATGTATGTATATGTCTGTGTAAGTATCTATATGTATACGTTGAAATGTATAGGTAATTATATGTGCGTGTGTGGGCGTTTATGTATATACATATGTATGTGGGTGGGTTGAGCCATTCTTTCGTCTGTTTCCTTGCGCTACCTAGCTACCGCAGACGGCGATGAAGTACAATATGAAAAAATAATATTCTTATCGTGACTAACTGTATTAATTAGCTGAACGAAACATGTGGTCAATTGTGATGATAAGTTGAATGAAATGTACTGTTGCCCGCACCACTGTGCATGATCGTGGCTACATGATGAACTGTACGTGTCCACTCCTGACGGCGGCGCACACGCGCATCACTTGGGTAGGGGTTGATCGCATGTCGGTTAGTCACTATTCTTTCCCCCACATCTTGTATAAGTATAGCACTATTTTCCCATTTTACTTCACATTCTTGAGTGGAATAGTGCTGGGAGAGCAGTGTTGTGTTGAATTATCTTATTAGTTACCAGTATATAATCAAAACGAGAAGTGTGAACAAATCCCTGGGTCCTCTTTTTCAAGACGTGTATTAGACTAATTAGTACTAGCATAGGCGGTGACACATCTCACTCTGACCAAACACAGTTCTGAGTCCAGTGGTGAATAAATCGTGTTAGTCCCAGTTAGGGTCCCAAAGACGTCACAAGTATGACGTCACATACATCAGTAGTACTAGGCTAGGCTATTAGCCACAGTGGGTAGTATCTACTGCGATGCTTGGAGTGAATGATGCGTGAAATACTTATTAGTTATGAACTGAATCAACCTTTTTTTATTGCTTATCGAATAATAACGTATTACATTAACAGCGGGTAATATTTCTTTCAAAATTTTAGAATAGGCGATTCATATCTTCCTTGCCTTGTGAGTTTTGTGGCTATCCATATCTTCCCAGCCTTGTGAGTGCTGTGAATTTTCTTCAGCTTCCAAACGAACTGATCCCCACAATGTCGCTGTGTACTCTAAAGAAGAGTATATTCAACAATGAAAATAGGCGAATTAAAAGTGAGTGGACATAGAAGTACTTGTCTGTGGCCGTTGGTACAAAGCCAATGTGTTGATTGTGTAACGAAAGCTGCTCTGTCACAAAGGAGTATACCTTGAGGAGGTACCTCAAGGCAACGCATTCAACTTTTGAAACCACTTTTCTAAGTGGTTACAATGCTCACCTTGAGAAAAGTATTAGCCAATCTTTATGCTACGAGCAAAGTAAGGCCAGTATATACCGGTTACGCATTGAAAAGGATAAAGCAACACTAACATCTTTTCAGGTTGCATGGATATTAACAAAAAGAGACCCCTTACTGATGCAGAGACTCTGTAAGAGTGCATGTTAGCAGCCACTGAAGAAATAGTTGCAGATGCTAGAATCAGAACCAGTGTAAGAGAATCCATCAAGATAATTCCAGTATCAACCATTAGAAGAATCGAAGTCCTAGCTACAGATTTTTTGAGACTCTTTTTAGATAAAATGAAAACTGCTGAGGTAATGTCATTGGCTGCTGATGAGTCAAACGACAACAATGATGTATCACAACTGTGTCTCTATGTGAGGTTCTTTGATGGCGAGTGCTTTTGAGAAGATCTGCTCTGATTAATTTCGTTCGAGGGACACACAACAGGTTATATAATTTTCCAAACGATTGCTGAATCTATTGAAGAGATTGTTTTGGATGTGAGTTGAGTCAAAATGCTCTTAACTGCCGGCGCTCCTGCTATGGCAGGCAAGGTACAGGGCCTGTCCACTCGTATGACTGCCGCTGCGCCACATATGAGATCACTACATTGCCTTATTTACCAGAGTGTCTTGTGTGCTAAACTCAGCGGTGATCTAAAGAACACCATGGAATCTGTCATGTCCATTATCAACTTCATTCCCTCTACGTCTAGCCTGGAGCACCGTCTGTTTCAGAAAATATTTTTAGACATGTCAGCTAAGCACAATGACTTGCTTATTCATGATGAGGTCCGCTGGTTTAGTAAATGATATACACTGAAAAGAATTTGTGAACTGAAGAATGAGGCTATTGCCTTACTCAGCAAAATTAGGCAAAAGAAAACAGAAAAATTTCTAGCAATTATGAAGGATGAGAAATTTGTATCAGAGGCTTGTTTTTTTGAGTGATTTATTCCGTCATTTGAAAGAGCTCAATCTTGGACTACAGGACGGGGGAAGACTGTCTTCAAACGTGAGGCGATAATCCGTGCATTGCTGAAAAGACTGCTCTCTTTTCTTCAGACTTAACCCCTAGCAGTATGCCTCACTTTCTTACGCTGCGCAACTTTATTAGCACTTCAAACGCTCAGATTATTGAGGTGATAACAGGTTTTCTAGATGCTTGCCCCTCGATTTGATGACTTTTGAATCCATACTGAAGTGATGCGATTCGTTAAAGACAACAAAAACTCGTGGATTAACGAGGTAGAAGTAGAAAGACATACAGATTGTTAAATGTCAGTACTGGATGAGGCGGCAGTACAACTTGAATTTATTGAAATTCAGTCCTCAGATGATCTGCAACATTTCATGAAGTCTGCAAGATGTGTAAAACTCTGAACTGAGGAAATCAGCCCAAGTTTCCACATTCAAGGAAACCAGCACTGTTTAGGCTGACAATGTTTGGCTTTACATATACATGTGAATCATCATTTTCATCTATGAATGCCATAAAAACAAACAGTCGTCCCTCCCTCTCCAATTAGCATCTCTATCAGTGTTTACGCATCATTCTCAATACTTATGAGGCTAAGTTCGCTGATCTTGTGAAATAAAAAAGTGTTATCATTCTGTTTAGGGAAGGATATTGTACTGGTAGTTATTTATGTTTCATGTTGTGTTCAACAAAATCACAATGTACTCAATTTTGAATGTACCCAATGCACATATTTATGTCTCTAAAGTTCCCAAGTTCTTTTCTAACATAAAACAAATTTTCGATTTTTCTTTTTATGTGCTTGGTGGAAAATGTAAGAGCAAATAGTTATATATGAACTTTTCGTTACTTTCTTTGTATAAGATTTGTTTAGAGAGAAGGAAAGAAAAAATAGAGGTGAAATCAATGTATGGCCCTTCCATCAATTTGAGTTTCATAATCCGGCCATACTGCAAAAGTAATTAAATAGCCCTTGTCTGGTCTAGGCCCAGTTCACATGTTAAAACTCCTGCTGGTATGTGTTGCATTCCCCTAACGAACCATATTCTCTGACTTAATCTCATTTGACGTGAGTACAGTGTGTTGGGATATCCTGTTTACATGGCCCTGGTCCTGACCCCTGACTACCCTGGCCTGCCTAGCCTGGGCGGGATTATGTTACCTAATTCCCTACCTCCCCGGGACGCCCGAATTACTTGGGGGTCAGCTAATCCTGCCTTGGTTGACCTAATATTCTATATTACCCTATCTAACATGTTCCTTATGTTTTCATTCTCTGCCAAGATGTGCCCATATCCGTAGGAGCTGGAATTGACGAGCTTTCAGAACCCGGGAAGCGGACGTCATGGGGAGATACAATGATTACAAATGATTTCAAACAACACCAGATCACTGGGTCTTAACGAGGCTGTTTGTGATAATGGAAGACAACAAAAACTCGTGGATTAACATGGTAGAAGTAGAAAGACATACAGATTGTTAAAAGAGGAAGACCTGTATAAGCATCGTATAACTAAGGTGCAAATAAAGCCAATTGTGAATTTGAGGCCGAATATTTATCAAGTTAATGTTAAAAAGTAATTATGCTACTTCTCCTAATTCGAAGTGAAACGTTTCCCAAGTTTATATCCATTACTACGAGTGAGATCAGACAAAATGATTTTTATTAACTCATAAGATCGAGACTGACGATGTCTTTAATGATCTCCTCTTAACCCTCTCTCTCTTTTCTAAGTCGGTTCTCATAGGATTTGTTTCTCAGGCCGGGATCATCTTGGTAGCTCGCCTCTCTACTCTCTTTATTCTGTCTACGTCTATTTTCAAGTCGGTTGACCAAAGCCGAACACAATATTCAAGGCGGGGGCGCACTTGTGAAGCTTCAATTCCCTACCAATTAATCAGAATTTTGTTCGCGTTCTTACTGTTTCTGTGCGCTGCTTACTTGGCTTTACTAAGGTCACCGAAGTACTTTTCTTCATTTACCTAATGAAGCTGAATAGAAGTCATGTTGTAGCTTGCCTTTCCATTTTCATCATCAACATGTAATACTTTGCACCTGTTAGTCCAGTCTATCAGACAGTCTTTTTTAGTTTGAAGCTGCAGACGTTCAGTTTCTGTTGTAGATTTATTTCACAATTTAGTATTGTCCTCGAATTTAATATTTCACGATGCATCCCGTCATTCATATCATTAGTATATATGAGAAAGAGAACCAGTCGTAAGAATGATCACTAGCACTCCACTTATTACGCCTAAACATTCAGAGGTGTAACCATTAATCACTGCTCTGTATACGGCCAGTCAGCTAATTTTAAAACCATGTGACCTAATCTTTTTTAGTAATCTTTAATGTCGAACGATATATGTTTATCTTTTGAATATGAATAGATGACATTAACTGCTTTATATTTTGTCATACATGTTGATTATTTCATGAAAGAAATCAAGCAAAATTGTCAGACATGAGTAATTTCGTTGAAATCTATGCTGAGAATCAGTTACTACGTGACAGTCCTCTAAATGGTTTACAATCTTATTCCAAATGATGGTTTCCGTTAGTTTACCAACTATAAACGTTAAGCTAATCAGACGATAATTTCCAGGCAGTGATTTGCTACCTTTTTTCATTATCGGTGTTACACTAGTTATCTTCCATTCTTCCGGATCATTTCCCGTAGCAAGTGACTTACCGAAAAGAGCAGCCAAAGATTTAACTTTCTCATTCTTCGCTTCTTTTAGTGTCTTAGGATATAACTTAACTGGGCCTGCTGTTTTATTTACCTTTATCGCCGATAATATATCTTCATCTTTTATTTCAATACATTGTAAAATGTTTCCCTCTCTTAAAAATAGAGTTGGATTTGAGACATTAGTTGTATTTTCAGCTGTAAAAACAGACAAAATATTTCGTTTAAAATCTTTGCCATTGCTTCGTTGCCTTTAATCAAGTTACCATTTTCTGTAATTGATGACCCAGTTGATTGGGTAACATAACTATAAAACTCTACAGGGTTCCTTGTGCTACTTTCAGCGATATACGCTTCATACTGACATTTGCTTTGACATAAGTCTCTTAGTTAGCTTTGTCATATAAGTCTCTGACGTCTGATTTGACACGTAAGTCGCTTAGTTTCTCCTTTTGTTTACTTTGGAGGCTTCAGTCACGGACAAACGTCCAAAGAGCGACTGAAACGTAACTGGTTTAAAGAAAGGTTAATGAAAGGGAAGAAGAAGGGAAAAGGAAAGGAGTTTAGAATATTGGAGGAAATGAGAAAACCTGTTATTCACAGTGTGGCAAGTCATAGATATTGAGGTAGGGACAGTAGAGAGTTCCAAAGCTTCGGATGTAGGAAAAGAAACAGTTATCGAAACGGCCCACCCTTGAGTTGCCAACGGCCACATAGTAATCATATGACGCAGCAGCTTACCGAGTGTTGCGTGGTCTATCTAGTGGTGGGGAGACAAAAGCAGCCAACTCCCGAGAGCAAAAACCAAAGTAATAACTATAGCAGGAAAAAGATGAACCACTATCGCGGTGTGGGGCAAGTGGGTCAAGTTTCGAAGTTAGCCAAATCTGCACAATAAACTGTCGTGTTGGTTACTTGTCTCTTGAAATTATATGATACTTTCTATATGTCATTGCTCCGTCACTTCGGCCTAGTTTTGGAGCAAGACCTCTTAAATGCACCAGTATATATGATGCCACCACTACTTTGAAAGTATTACTAATTTTTTTCCAAGCTACGTTTATATCATTTATATTGACCGTATCATTCCAGGTTTGCCTGTCAAGAACAACGAGAAGACCACTGAAATTTGCAAGCAGAGTCTGCTTTTTTTCGTGACTTTTCTGCTGACCAGTATTACAGGCTCTGTTGAACGTTACCTCAAAAGTCTTTTGCCGGAGATCATTTGTACCAAACTTTCCTCGCACTTATTCATTAAGAACGGGATCCTCATTTGGAGCTAGAACGAACTCTGATATGTTATCAACTGGAGTAGGTTTCTCAGCTAACAGTGGTGTGACATTATCAAGCAACTTTAGGTAGATCCCACGCCTAAATAGATATCGATGTGTTAAGATTTCCTATCATGATCGAATCTTGTTCATTACCAATTTCTGCTAATTGATTAAAAAGACTTTCGTCTACCTCTAGTGTCTGTTTTGGGAACATATAAACTAATCCTACTAATCTCGTATCTCTTAATCTGAGGGGAGTCAGGCACGGCTACGGAGATTGTCAGCATCCCTGGAAGTGGGCGACGCTGCGGGCAAAGGCTAACTGCAAGGGTGCTGGTGTAGAGTGCACCCCCGGCGTTGACGTAGTGGAACCCGACAGCCAGTCGTGGTGGCAGGAGAATGGAAGGTCGGTTACCTTAGGGAAGGTAGTGATAAACTCGCTTTAGTGGTAGATCAAAGGTATGCAACCCCAAACGTTTGCAGTGGATCAAGGTGTGGAGCCCACTTGATCTCTAAAGTGATGAGAATGAAAATATTTTGTCTGCCAGAAGCAGGTTGAATCACGCGGGAACACTGGGCCTTGGGGGATGAGAGGGGCCAGTCACCTGCAGGCTTGAAGTAGGAGACTGGTGGATACCGGCGGCGGCTGTAGACTGTAATGGTGCCTGGATGGTCTACGACGATGAACCATGATAGACAGGAGAGGAATCGTCAACGAGTATTAGACCAACAGGTGAGGATGTTCGGTCTCTGGATATATGGGGCGATGGAAAATCATAAAGGAAGGCCGTTCATAAGTAGTGAACAAGAAGCCACTAAAGGATCAAAGCCGCTACGAGAAGTAGGGATGCTTGAAACGAACTCCCCCTGGCCCGCTGACTCCCCTGTTAATCTCCCCCAGATCCACTAACGTTCAGGTTTACCATACCAGAGATGGTGTATTGGAAGGATTCGTCGCTCATTAACATTCACACCACCAAATACTCCACTTCCATGACCGCTCGGGCTGAGACCCTCAAGTCAACTGTTTAAATCCACTAACACATCACAGCCAGTTACCCTCGGACCTCTACCCCACGCTCACTTATAAATGCAACTAACACTCCACAACCAATAAAACTCACGCTTATATTCCGAGGTCTGTTGTCATAGACAACTTACACTATTGTCACTAACGCTAATGATCCAAGGCCCACATCACATCGTTGAACACCTGAAGAAAGCTTTGAAGATTCTTCAGTTGTTGGCTGCAACGTTGACGGCCTGGTAGCGGCGCACAGGAGCCAAGACAACTAACATTCTATGACCAACAACTCTCGGACTTATGACCCTTGATCCACTAAGACAAGCGACTAACATTCTATGGCCGCTCATAGCTATGATCCTTGGCTCACTACCCAAGACGATTGACACTCTGAGGTCCCTAACTCTCGGGCTAATAAACCTAAATCCACTGTCAAAGGAGACTAACACTCTATGGCTGCTGGCACTGGAACTCCTCATCTTAGGAAAACTGCCGGAGGTGCTTGAAACTCACTAAGCTTGGATTCAAGATCACTGTTACTGGAGACTGACAATATGCGGTCACTAACGCCCGTGTTTATCACCCAAGTCACACTATAAATTGTTACTAACGCTTCAGCTTATCAATCCAAGTCAGTGCCGTGTGCAACTAGCTCTACATACTCACTAACAGGGGTTTCAGTCCTCGCATGTTTTCAGCACACTCGTGCTGAGCATCCCGCGTCCGGTAGGTAAGTTGTCCGTCGGTTCATTTCCGCTACGAAATGGTCTGGCCACCTCACACTCACTATCAATGGTGGGTAACGCCCCATACCCACCAACAAAGACGTCAAACACTCCACGCCAACAAACACAGATGAACACTCCAGTCTGGACCAGACTCCCAATCGTATCCCACCTCACCTCCCTCTGTGGCCTGGGATATCGTCTCTGGTCCAACTTAACTTGGAACACTTAGAAAGAAAACAGGTCATCAGTTTCTTGATGCTTAGATAGGTAATAAGAATAACATTCTCACACCATTGTGTGGAAAACTAACCTAAGCTGGTCTCACAACAAAATTTGAGTCTCGCACCATCTTGACATAAAACAAACTTAATATCCGCTTTGATACACAGAACACTTAGAATATTCAAGGATTATTTATCACAAGATAGAAATATTAGCTACGTTCCAGATATCCCAGAGGTAAGTAGTTTCCCACCACATTCTGTTCATGATATCAGTCCTAAGACTCAGAGAGAAGAGCACTAAACTATACTAAAACATAGTACCATTGTTAAGGCTGCCACACCTTGACCCAACCTAACAGTCTAACAGCAGGAAATGTTTACACATTATCATGTCTAATTACAACACACTTGAAATATGACCAATCCTTTGTCAATACCAGTGCGTGAGCAGTCTATCTGACTGTAAACACATACACACACACACACACACACACACACACACACACACACATGTAGCTGATAGATATAGTTAACTGATAGAAGTAAATCATTAATAATTTTCAAAAGGAAGATCATACCCCTGATAAGGAAGAAAGGAAAAAAAGGGAAATTCTTAATATGATATTGCTTGAGGCTCTGGAACTGTCAGAGGCAATTTCGGTGATACAAAGAAGGATTAGTGGTTATAATCAAGACGTATGGGGACGATCAGGTATGGTTACGTTTGGTTTAGGGTCGTCTAGTCAGGAAATACTTAGGAAAGCTAGATATCTTAAGGCAAGATAGAATTCAGTGTGAAAATTGCACTACATTTAAATAAGTCTTGAAGTATATAAGTCATTAGACAAGAGAATCTAACTAGAGCCAAATAACAGCTACTCTTATGACAATGTTTAGAGTGCATCACTTGTATAAAATTTGGAAGTAACAGAACTTCCTGCTAGGCTGGCCTATAACTCCCTTTTACATCACTCTACCAACCAATCCACATGAGAAAGTAATTACTAACAGCCTTCACCTTCAACACACTGCCAATGACAGTGTTTTTGAACACAAAGAATCTCGAGATAAAAGATAACATAACACAGAGTATCTAGACTGACGGCTCTCAACTCTTGTCACCGGGAAGGCTGGAAGAGCTGCCGTTATGATTCATCATAATGGTAATGAATTAGAGAAAAAAAATTTAGAATATACAATTGTGTAAAATAATTTCACTCTCTTGTTCTTGAGTAAAAAGTGTTATTTTCTAATCTATGTCTAAAAAGTATAGAAAATGGCTATCATTCCCTTTAAACTTCGCTGTTGTGTTCAAGACAGTGATGTTTTGAAATTAGCCTATTCTTCAGAACATTCCAGATAGATTCAGTGCTGTGTAGGTGATACAGAGCTTTTAGAAGTTTCCAGTAATCTAGATAGCAATCGAAAAGGGAGGAAGATGTTGTAGAACCAGATTACAATTTCAGAGTTGCAGCTGAGGAGAGAAACCCATACTACCTCAACCAAAAATACCTCAACCACTTGATCAGAGATCTTAGTTTCACAAAGTCCAATGCCGAGCTTTTGACGTCTGGGCTCAAGCAGTGGAAGTTGTTGGATGAAAGTATGCAAATTGCAGATCACAGGAAGCGTCACCCAGGTTTTTCCTGCTTCCTTCTTCATCCGTCAAGATGTGCTCTGCTTCTGCCAAAATGTAACTAGTTTGTTCAAGGCAATTGGAATCACCCATAACCCGAACGATTGGTGCCTCTTTATTGACAGCTCATCCAGGAACCTAAAAGCCGTGCTGCTCCATAATGGGAACAAGTACCCGTCTCTTCCCTTGGCTCACCTGGTGCACCGTAAAGAAGAATACAGCAGTGTCAAGACCTTGCTAGACGCCTTGAAGTATGATGACTACAGGTGTGAGGTCATCAGAGACTTCAAAATGGTGGCATTCCTAACTGGTCTCCAAGGCGGTTTTGCAAAGATTCTCTACTATATTTGCCTTTGTGACAGCAGGAACATCGCGGCGCACTACCACAGGCAGGATTGACCACAGCGGATCGAATTATCTGTGGGGATGAACAACGTCAAGTGGGAGCCACTGGTGGATCCTCGGAAGGTGTTGATGCCACTACTGCAGATAAAATTAGGCCTTATGTATGAATTTATCACAGCCTTCAAGTGCCTTCAAGACTTCTTTCCTAAGATGTCTGAGGCAACGGTCAAAGCCGGTGTCTTTGTCGGACCACAAATAAAGAAGATCCAGGAGTGCAAGGAATTCCCCAAGAAGCTCACTAGGAAGGAGAGAGTAGCTTAGTACAGCTTTGTCGAAGTGGTTCGGGGCTTTCTGGGCAATTAAAAGGCCGAAAACTATGTGGAGCTGGTTAAGACTATGGTGAAGAACTACGGCAAAATGGGCTGCAGGATGTCCCTCAAAGTCCAGATCCTTGACGCTCATCTTGATAGATTCAAGGAAAACTTGAGAACGTACTCGGAGGAACAAGGAAAGCGCTTCCGCCAGGATATACTGGACTTTGAACGCCGCTACCAAGGAACATATAACGTGAACATGATGGCAGATTATATTTGGGATCTGATTCGTGAAAGTAATCGACAGTACAATCGTAAATCTCGAAAAACTACCCATTTCTAAATCTTTTGTGTTCACTTTTTTAACATTAGAGTAAGTACATGTTAATTTTGGTTTATATGATGTTTTTCTTACTTTATGTGAATGAAATTTATCAAATTCACCCGTTGTTCAATCAGAAATAAGTAAATTTCCAAATATCACTGTTCTGATCGCAAAAGCCAAGTTCAAAGGGAATAATAGCATTTTCTCTACTTTTTACACATTAACAGTTAGGGAATAACATTTACTACCAAGGAAGAAAAAATGTGTTGCACATCTACCGCCACAGTCATACACAGAAAGTTTAATATCTCTGACTCTATGTCATCACTACTTGACATATGTAAACTGGGTCCAGAGTGTAATACGCTTTCACTGAAGACAGATATAGTTGGGTGGTCATTACTAGTAAAGCGATTCAAACCGAACCGTTGTAGATTCCCTCTTATATAGGTTTGCAAGAGCATGTCTGAGAAGATGTTTTAACTAAACTTGCACAAGATAAAGAGATTGTTGGACACAACATTCGCCTGCAAATGAATAGAAATCTAAAAGCTATAATTGCAGAGGAACTAAGAAATATATCTATATCATACAGACGATTACAAATAGATTCTGGTAGATTTACTTTCCATCCAAATGAAACGTGTCAGGTAAAATGTTTGTATAGACTTTGATAACTGTGGTGACTACATCACAGGTTTGATTATTCTCTCTGCTGCTCCTGATGTCTCCTGCGTCGTATATTTGTAGGAATCTGATATTCTTAAGAAAGGTAGATCTACGACAGTGGATATCTTGGGGGACATTGGGCGGTAAATCTTTCACTACTTGGATGACATTACTGCTAAAGATGCTTCATATGATATTTTGTCACTGAGGCTTCGTCCTCCATGCCTGTTTATAATGTCTATGGGGAGAATATCCCTTTTATGCTGGGATCTGTAGCAGTTGTGTTATTCTCGTGTGTAGACTTTGTCCACTGTTGAGGGTCATCTTCATATTGGAATCTTACCTTGACACTCAGTCTGGTGACTTCCATCTAGGACGTGAGTTGATCCTACTGCGCCACAAGGATCCCCTAATGTAGACCTACGCCAGCAGGAGATAGCCTGGAACTAGTGGGCCCCACATTATCGTGAATACAGGTTTAAGAACCACACGGGTCGTGTACTTGACGATGGAGGGTAATGGTGATCAGAGCAGTCTGAGGTGAGAGAAGTTGGCATGAGTAGGGTGGAGGGCAATGTAGGCGTCCGCTCTCTCTCTCTCTCTCTCTCTCTCTCTCTCTCTCTCTCTCTCTCTCTC
>JAUUDZ010464469.1:0-12076 GCA_032361705.1 Panulirus versicolor | reverse complement strand
GAGAGAGAGAGAGAGAGAGAGAGAGAGAGAGAGAGGAGAGAGAGAGAGAGAGAGAGAGAGCATGCATGTTTACAACCTGTACACCACCGCGACGAAGGCTAACAACAGCAAAGGGCAGATGGCACCTCGGTCACTATATGTTAATAAGTAAAATACATCTTGTACATTGATCTGAAAAATTCGTTTACCGATCAATTCTTCTGCAAAAGAGGAGGGACTGTTTCCATTCTTTAAAATACATCTATGTGCACTTACTACCTCAAGTACATTACCCGTGCTTCTGCATTTCATTCATAATTGTCCATACATAATACTTCCTGTCAGAGAGATTCTATGGAAGGGAGGCAGGTAGGAAGGCCATACCAACCTCAACTGATCCGACCTTGCTACTAGGCTGCCACCCGGCGCATCTACCCTTCCCTCCTTGGTATTCTCCACTGTCTCATATTGTCATGAAATCTTGAGCAACTGTTAGGACTATGCTGAAGAATGAAGAGAACTCATCATGCTTTACCAGTGTATTTGGGTCTGAACTTTTTGGGACTTTGATTTTTTTATACTTCCATCCATGGTGTGTAGCTAGATAGACTGCCTTGGAATGTTCTCTAACGAATAATTACCACCTTTTCATCCGATGTCATAAGTTCATTTGTTCTTACAATAATATACTTATGTGTCAGCGGTTATAAAGCACAAAAAAAAGAATGTAACCTATAGTCGATTTTCATTAACCTTCTATGATTGTGAACTGTTTTAAATTGTCTTCAGTGAATAGCAATAATATGCCACCATCGCTTAGTTACGGCTTGCAAGTAATTCCTAAATGAAAGTCTGTTCCTACGCGAGTGAATTACTGAAGAGATGGGGAGGGAACAGGCGCCTTGATCTTCTCCTCGGCATTTCTCAGCAACACCTTAACATGTAAAGGTAAACATAAACCTTACAACCTCCTGAACCTACCACGATTACTGCTAATGTGACAACCACGATTTTGCGGAACTACTGTAACTTCAACTACACAAAATAAGAATCATAAAAATTGAGTGCACAAAAAATACATGAAATATTTAAAATACCTTTTTTCATAATGATTTAAATTGCCTAATCACAGTGATCTCAGACGAAATGAAAAAAATAATACGAGGAAAAGACTGATCTAATTAATCAGAGCTCCGCAGGTGTTTGCAGACCTGACATGATTAGAAAGGTTACAGGAGAGGGAAAGGAAGAAAGGAAAGAATTCCACAGATTTGCTGTACCAGGAAAGGTGGTATCATAACGGTTGATCCTCGTTGGGCGGTCTCCACACAAAAACTACGGGAAGTAGAAGGCAGACGTGTGCCTCAGGTTCAAGCCTGGATGGTTGGGATATATGCAGACAGCCAACGAGAGCAATAGCCAAAATAAGACCTGTAGAACAAGGAGAGGGAGGCAACATCGCAGCTGAGAGAAAAGAATGACCGCACAGAGGTGCTGCCTGACTTATCAATAATACGGAAGGCTTTCAAGTCCATTCTCACAACCAGAGAGAGGAACAAACCAGACATGTGAGCAGTATACCACACTAGGGCGAGACAAACCCCTGCACATATCAAACAGCTGCTCACTAGTAAACAAAGATAATGTACATAATCAGCATCTCTACGTAATTGCGATCATGCTAATGTCATTAAAAGGTCGAAATGTTATGATGTTTTGATACTGAAGAGGGAAAATAGTGACACAAAGAAAGTGATAGAGAAAACTGATCTTGGCCGCACTGTAGAATCTAACCAGGTAAGAGCGAGTGTGGAAAGGTGTTCGAGAGAGGTGGCTTTCCAGTGTGGGAGTTGTTTGGTGGCATCAACACACCTCGATCGCACATGAAGCTTAACGCCTCTCCAGAAGGAAGTGGAATGAGACTGCTCTCCACATGATGATGGATCAAGACCGCTTTCCAGGTGGAAATTAAAACTGCTCACCAGAGATCTGAAGATTAATATTGCTCTTTGAAGATTAATAAGCTCTGTATGAGCTTAAGACTATTTAGACTATTGTATAAAAGGTGATAAGACAAGCATTACAAATGCCATTCGAAAGGCGGGGAATAAAGATTGTTCTCCATTAATGAAGGATGAAGACAGCTCTCTTGAAAATGGGGAATCAAGACTGCCTTGGAGCCGAGTCAGTTCTTGTAGAATGAAAGTTTTTTTTTTTGTGTGTGTGTTTTATAACAAAAAAAAAATAAGATTCCCAGTTATTAAGTTATATCATGAAAATCAGTCTCGTAATATCACCCCGTGTGTCAAAAACCAAACACATGACTTACTCTACAAGTCCTGGCCTTCACCGACTTCCCAGAAGTATCTATTTTTCACACAAAATCTAAACTTGTAAAAATACAAGTACCCGCACGGAGCTGGTGACCTGTGCCCATCCAGTAAATCATGTGCAGAAATCCTTGAATCTGACGTATAAACGATATCTACATTAGATAATATGTAGCACACAGTGTGAACTACATTACTGGTTATCAAACGTTTTGTGGCCAACAAACGAATTCCCACGGAACCTTCCTCTGCGTGGGAGGAAGCGCATATTCCCTGACCTCTCCATTTGATTTCTACAGCTTAACGGCAACTCGCTATGTCTCGCTCTCGTGTACAGATCAGCAGGTCTGTCGTCCTTCTCCTCGTCAGTAGCTCTGATAACGACATCTAAGAGAGTAATTTCATATAATCCACACCTATAAAACGTTGTCAAAATCAACGCTCTTGAACAATGAATGTCCAGGCCGAGAATGACCTAACAATATATGTACTCACGATACTTTTTAACACTGGAGGGGCTGCCCGAGATACTCATGTATCTCCCCAGTAGTACAAGAGCGAAGGAAAATGTTACGATAAATTGGCGAGTATCTTTTGTAGAAAATTAACTGTTCGCCATACTCATCGATGTTGTTCTTGTAAAAACCACCACCAATTAATTATTATGCAATCTACACGGTAAATGAACTCTAAGAACAAACAGACAACAATGACTATTTTGTATGAAGACATAAAACAAGTGACAAAGAAATAAAACTTGATATATCCAGAAGAAATGCTTACATAAATCTTGTAATGTTCGATGAGCATTATCTCTGACCTCACTATGCTGCAGGGTGTGGGAGATGCTTTTCTGGTAAAGTATACTCTTAGTGTGTTCGTTATCATCTAGATGGGTAAACTGCCATGATAACCTAGATCCCAACATGAGTCAGGTGATAGTGTCTCCCTGGGAGGTGGAGCCGGTTCCCTGCCATCCACCACTACTACAAGAACAGCAGGACTGGGTGCCATTTACTACACTTTGGACATAATCACCGACATGTAGCGCGGATGTCGAGTTTATTTCACATATATTTCCTTTTTAATATATTTCCTTTTTAAAGTTGTAGCTCTTTAATCATCCAAAGTCCTCTTTCTATGTAACCTAACTATTGAAGGTATAACGATCAATCAACGACATTTTGAAGGACTTTTTTCTCTACGAGGCGACATCTTGTTTCCTACTCAAAGCGAGACATATCAGCGAATTCTTGCCATATATGTTTACATTAACAACAATGTAATTATCCACAACTAAGGGGGGAAGTAAATCTGGTTACGACATCAAGGAAACTCACGGCCATGACGCAGGTCTTCCCACCGGAGAGTCAGTAACAGCATTAGACACCGGTGAACACTAACTTCCCGCTGGTAGGAGCAGCAGACGTCAGCGGGGCCGCCTACCTACCCTGCGCACCAGCCACCATGGAAGCCAGCGGGGGTGGCCTCTCCTCAACGATAAAACGCCGGCGCCCAGTCCTCCTGCCTCATACACCTGGTCGTCGTCCATTCTGACACCATCTGTTTACATAAGAGAAACTGCTTCAGCCGAAAAGTCTGGGACAACTAGTGTTATATAAAAATGATGAAAGCAAGCAAGATAACCCTGAAGTTAAGACGCTTGACACATCCTGCTCCTGAAAGACAAAAAAACGAACAAAATATCTCATCAGAGAAAAGGAAGAGTTTTGATGACAGTGGACGTGACACAGAGAACAAAGTGTGTAGCAGCAGGAGCGAGGAGTGCATGGCGGAGGAGAAACAAGACCACAGCCCTCGCCGACACTCCTGCTGGGCAATTGACACCACCAAGCGAGAGTACTTTCCTCCAGCCGCTTCCTCCCCCGCCATTACGCCCTCCATTAACAACCTTGATGCCACCGACGAGCCAGATAATTTCGGAACTATGGAGAGAGTCCTCGACTTCTGCCAACAGTGGAGAAGGAACAGCGTGCTTCCACCCAGCGTACAGGACCTACTCCAGGCACACAACCATCCTACTGGACACCGACGCATCACCCTCGCTAGTCTTCCCTTGATAAAGACCCCATCGAAGCAAGCAAACGTCTCCACCACGCCCACGGAATCACGTACCTTCTTGGAAGCTGTTACTGGAAGAAGGGCCCAGTTCCGGAGGGCGTGGTCCTTGTTCTCGCTAACAAGCGAGAGGGAAGCGGCGAGAGAGAAAGCGGAGAAGGAGTCACAAGGGAAGAAAGAAAAGCCTCATCAGCGAATACTACGGCCACCCACCCGTCATTACTACCGGCGCGGCATCTCCGGCCTCCCCATCCAGTGTTCGCCGAACTCCCTCAGGGTGGCCATCTGACGCACTAGCCAAGTAAAGCCTACTGATGCCGCCCGCTGGCGGGTGACACCAAGCTAAAGTTCTCTCTGCTCACTGTTGTGTGTTTACAGTTGGTGCCGGACACCGACTGATCAACCCACCAACTGAGTCTGACATACCATTACCTGCTACAAAATACTCATACTTGTCCATATATATGCTGGTATATTCAGGACTATGGTAGTGTACTTAACTTATTCAATTTATGCCTTTGGATTTCTAAGCGATGCATCAGTGAACATAAATTCCTATCTCTAAGCTCCAGTTCTGTTTCACACCAGCGAATCATGTGTAAGTTGTAGTAGTTTGCAAGGAGATCCTCTGACTGACTCCACCACTTTTAAGGACGTTAAATACACTATTTGCTTTACATATTGTATTTTCCTACTGTGCGAGTTGTAGCACATCAAAAAAATTCATAGAAATTTACATGTAATTAGGTAGCTTAACGTTTGGGCAAATTCCTACTAATAACTTCACAAAATACCCATATGCTGTGGCGGGCTTTGAACTCGCAAACCGGGGTCACATAATAATCCCGTGTTTTGAATGGCCTTCGAACCCACATACAAGCTCCACTGGAAGACTTTGCAGTTGTGGGCTGGATACCCACACACTAGGTTTAATATACTGTAGTGGGCAGGCGGAGTTCACCATCACTGTGCCCGAAGCTCAGTACTCCCTCCCTTCCAGGTTAATTAGCGGCTGAGGTGTCTGTCAGGTTCAGCAGCCATTGTTTACGTTGAGTTCGGTTTGAGAGTTCTAAGTCCAACATAATCAATTATGTGATGAATAATCATAAATTTTACAAATGAAGGGACGCAGTTTTTTCTTTTTTATCCGATATCTGCAGAGAATGCACACATCGAGTATTTTACGGTGTACAAGTCTTCTGTTCCTATGGAATATTATGTACTAAATAGAACTCTTAAAATTTTGTTTCCTTCATGAAGATACCTGTAATATATTAAACCATGAGAAAACCTTAACACCTGCAGTAAATCAATAGTAAAGGAAGATCGAAAAAACTTACATGAACACTTTGATATATGGAACATGACGTTACATGCGAGTGATAAATGAACATATAACCCAACGACTAGACAGTACAGAAGAAGCCTCGTTCCATTTGGTCTGTTGTTACCCCATTCCCCTCGAATGATTGCCATATCATGGAATGAACGTTTACTAAATGTAAACAATTAGAACTTTCTCCTGTATATCACATTCACACATTTTCTTATACTGTTAATTACGTGTGCTCTCATGAGGGAAAAAGTGCATATCACTGACCTCGCTACTTTTAAATAATTCGTGGTATAAGTCATTGATTAAAATCATCCATCTTCGATATTACGTAATAACACAAAGCCTTAAATTATGGAAAAGACTATAGGGAAGCAGGATCTCTTTATAAATGCTAAAAATTCCTTAACGAATTATTTCGTCTTAAGTTTCATAAAAGATGCCTTTATGAGTTCCCTAACCTGACTAAAGCTCCATTAAAGACTTCTGCAAGAATTTCAATTAAGGATTTCCCACCCGTATGATGCATCGTGCCACATTACAGAAATTTAGGATCAACAGATCCTCGCAATCAGCACCTGCCAGGACAGCGACATTCTACAAAGGATTCATACAACAGCTGAACAAGGACCCTGCCACCACTAGGCACGATAGTACTTTGGGAACTATCGACGTTTAATAGATTGCTATTCTCCTACCACATGGGGATGACTGGACTTCCTCGACTACTAAGAACTTTATCCAGGTTTCGGACACCATATGCAACCCATGAATCAAGGAACCACCACAGGCTTACAAAAGTCCTTCGGCACGTCGCGGCTGGTCGCTTCCTTTAGCACGACTCTTGGGTTTAGCTGGGGTATTTTACCCATGGGTTGCCCAGTGTTTCTCAAGGAATAAAGACAAGACGACTTTTCACTCTTCAAGTGTCCTAAACTCTTATTTAAGAAAATGTGGCATCCGGTGTAGCTACAAACTGTAACACCACACAAGTGTTGAACGTAACCACCTGGACCTTCATCACTATCCGAGGCAATACATTCTTTACCTCAGATACTGAGCTAACAGTGTTCAATAAAACTGTTTCAAGGGCTTAAAAGGCGGGATGAAGGTATTTCACATCAAAATTTGTTCCTCATCATCTGTCGAACTTTTCTTCAAGAATCCCCCCACCCCGTCAGATTCAAAGGTGGAATATCTACTGAAATAGTTCTGCATCCTACTTCACGAACCAGCCAAAGTGTGCTTGTATCCTTCAGTAAGGATGAATATTATAGGAATTAAACACTGGCAGTGATTGCGGAAAATTATACATAACAGTACTGTTGCTGTTTTACTACTCTTCCAAGAAATGTCAGGAAGAAAGAAAGGAGAGAGGCTTCAATTACACATGATATATCCTTACTAAACTATCGATCAGCATTTTCGTCATCAATTAACTTGACAATGAACCAGTAAGGCTATAAGTTACCTTACAATCATCAATGAATTGTCATTTGATATGGTCAGTTAACTATCACTTACAAAAGCAATGTGCCAACTATGAAAAATGTCAACAGAACATGCAAAATGAATTACGAACAAGGTATGCAACATGTGTTAAGGCTACTAAGTGCCAACAAAGTATGCAACATCGTGTTGTCAATTACCAATACAACCTACAGCACCTGGTATTATCAATATTATTAGTCGGCAACAGGGACAATACATATAAATCATGCATTCAACACTGCAGGCAAACTTAAGTTAATTCGCCGAACATAATCAAAGATTGAACATGATGTAACATCATCAAGATGTAACATCAAGAATTATCAACTTGCCATGTTCATCAATCAAACCATTAAACTTATATATTAGCCACACACAAAATTCATCAATTAGCAATAAATAAAACCTCAAATTTTCAAATAGAGCCTTGTCCGCTTTCGAGCCACCATCTAAGATATGAAAAGAGCGTAAATTATATCTGGTTGGTGTTAATGTCTTAAACATTTTACTGAACATATAGAGTTCAATAACGCTGCGGACCTGTGTACACTTCCCATAATGTCTTACCAAAAAGCGAACAAGACAAATTTTTCTCGATCACAAATCTATACTCTCACGAGAAATAGGATTCCAATAACATAATAACTTGCATGACCAATCTGGCACTATGCAAACTCCTGGAGCCTCTTAAGTAGGTTTCATCATTTCAGGATAATTGTTAAAGCTTATTAAAAGAAAGGAGAAAGGTAATCACAAACTTAGAGACTTCGTTTATAGCAAGGATATATTTTATCTATGGGTTGTCCAGTCTGTCAGGGAATTGAGCCGATTTTTTGTTCAACTGTCCTAAGCTCTATTCCAATTAAGGAAAATATACCAATCCAAAGTTGTTACAAACTACAATACCACAAAAGTGTTCAACATAACTACCTGGACCTTCATCATTTAAAAGCAAGCCTAAGGAAATGTTGAAACAGCCATGGATATCACTTTAACTGACTACTGTAAAGCTGTAACTTGGCAACAGCACAGGATACAGTGAAATCGGCTAATCAAAACTCATTATCTCTAAAACAATGAATACCCAATATCGTATCATAAGTTGGATTAATCATCAGCAGCCAAACTGACCAATGGTTTTCAACGTCAACATACACTGCACGTTACATTCACAATTGTGAATATAAAACTGGTAATCTAATAGTTTAGCTCCGCGTTGCTGTGAGCTTTAGACAGAGTGATTCTGTTCAGCAGTGCTTGTCTTTACAGAAGACAAAGTTGACCAGCATTATTTTGAACGATATATATCACTGAACGTCATTAAATATGGCAATATTGTATGTTTGGAGAAATGGGTTTAGTTAAACGAGTAATAAGCTTGTAAAAAAAAAAAAAAAAACTACAAAACCAATGAAGATCTCAATTAACTTCCCTAGCAGTCAAGATTTATGTTTAACATTCTTGTTAAATATACCAGTTACACCATTATTACTGAGCACGGCGAAAAATGACGCCACATATCATCAACTTGACGACACGGCGACCGACTGTGCGATTCCCAGCACAAGAATTTAATATTGGTATATTTCAACAGTCATTAGTCTGATGAAGTTTTTATTTCTGTTGATACTTAAGTGCATTACCTACTTTTAAATCAACTCAACATTTTCCTTAAAATACTTAACCACCACTATCGCCTTATTTAATGTTATATTTTACATATAATGCTTCAAATCATGCTTTGCAAGTGTTATTGTGTTCTCTAAATATAAACTAAGGAAAAGGTGTTCCATGGTCTAAACACTACACTAGCAATCCCGAACATAATCACTCAGTACGTAAGGATAATGGCGATACCGAGCTAAGCTTACAAACTATCAAGGAATTTCATCACAAGGAATAAGTATTGCTCACCTTTACAACCTCAAACTGAGACACAGTGGCTGGTCTGGCCTGCGTCGCCGGCCACGAGTCGTGTGTGAGAGTGAGAGCAGCAGCAACACATGCCACTCCTCACACCTTGACCACGATAACCACAGTGACAGTGGTGCAGGTAACAAGGCAATTCTTAACTCCTATCGTAAGGTTATCAAAAAAAATATGAGTACCTTTACTTTTCCATTTAAATAAATATCAGCTTCACATGAAAAAAAAGTTGTTTATCAATTTAACCATTTCATAGTCTATATTTACTATGGAGTTTAAAGCAAGAATTACCACACATTGTTAAATTCACCTGGTCTGAGCCCGACACTGGCCCTTTTAAGACATCTTATTTTTTCCATTTCATTTGATCTTACACTTTGCCTTTATAAACTAGATGAAGTGAGTGGATATTTATATGCAAAACAGCGTATTTTACTTATGGATTAACCGACGAATAGAATCTGCTGCAGTCATCAAGATTCTTGCAAATATATACTCTTATATTGGATAATCACATTTTCTTCTTTACAGTAGTCAATCAATACACAAGTAACAAAAAAATAATAGGGTTTTGAAGTACAGGGAAAATATGTGGCTATCACAATACCTACAACTGGGGTATCCATACTTCAGACTGCAAACCTAGCCAGCTCCAGGTGATCCTCCCTCCTCCGATTGAAGGTCTCCTCCTCCCCCAAACACTAAATTGATGATTAGATCATTAATGCAGGTGTTTTAGTGGATACTTCATAGGGTACCCAGTGCTGCGCGGGGAAATGTGTTTTTGAGAAAAAAAGGTTTTGTATCATTTAGAAAACTTTTGTTTATGTACGTTTGAAAAAATGTAAACTTTTCACCGGACTCATTAACGCCTTTACGAGGTTTCTCATCCAAGTCAACCCACACAATCTAGTGTTACAATGTCTCAGTGAGTTGTGGCGTCATTAAATACATATACAAGCATTTCTTGAGGAATTTGCCAACTCACATGGACCTGTTGGGCTTTTCATGGTTTCGCCCCTGTCCTAATCACTATCCCAGGGTTAACACTTTCATGGGCAGTGCGATTTTAAGCGCATTACTTAGATTTAATTTGAATCATCGTCCAGGAATATTATCTTTTAAAAAAATATGTACATAAGTAGGTTGCAGGTCTTAGATGAAGACTGCCACTAGATAGCTCAAATTTTCCGTGGAATTCAAGATTCTTTTTTAGCCTGAGAATAGATATTTGTAAGAAGCAAAACTCACTCATAGGGTATTGTCGGTTAAACAACATATAAATAGATATAAATAGGTGCATGACTAGTAAATGATGACAAATAGCTTCATCACAAGTAGTTATGAATGCAAAATATACTTACCGCAGACCTAGCAAGATGCAAACTTGACTAATCTTCCTTCAGCCGAAATAGAAAATTGAAGGTAAAATATATGGTATTGCATAGGCATTACGACATACACTGAAGAATTAAGATTTATTTTTTTTCGTTTCATTTAAATTATTTGGGGGGGATATGGTGGCAAAACCGAGAACAATAACGAGTGACTCATTAGCATTAAAGAACATTGAAACAGCTTTATGAAAGTAAACGTTAACGAGAACTCAGAAAGCAAGCTGCTATTTTCTCCGATCAGAATGTCACCTTTTGCGTAGATGTCATCATTGAAATGAACATCTAAGTAGGTTTCCCACTTGGAAGTTCCTGTGAATGAAACGTAGTTACAAACTCGTGGCTGCCTGTTTACGTCAGTGGCAGGAAATGAACCCAACTTGTGCCGTGCCCTTCCTGTGGAGGGAGGATTTACCTGAGTGATTGACGTGTTCGTGTTGTCTGCCTAGCTCTTCTCGGCTGACATTTAATTAATAAGGTTGTGGGGATCTTTTCCTTATTTCACGTTTTTTGTAATATTTTCGTGTGGAAATATTAAGGGTGCATACTTTTGAACATCATAAAAGATGTTTTAGTATTTAACATATTGCCTAAGTTTTTGGAGATTTATATATTTAGAAGTATATTTACAAACCCAATAATGTATTTTCTTTATCCAGATTTCCTGTTTCCAAGCACCTCCTCTTTATACATTAAATAAGGAAATATAAGAATATTCGAGAGTCAATGTAAGAAAATTATTCATATATATCTTTTAAAAAATACTCTGAAAACAAATGTATGTTAACATAAGTCAACAGCCAAGAAATGGCACCAAAGCGATCGGCCATGTGTTCAAAGTTCATAGCAGATTGGCAAAACTCACTTTAAAAAGCAGAGTTCATTTTCCTAATTTGCTTTCTTAAGTACGTAGCCAGTGACTAGTTTTCGCATTCAACTTCTTCAACACCAAAGCCATATATCATTATTTCTTGTGATAGTCTCACTTTAACACATATGAAAATATAATGCGCCTCAGTGTTTTGAATATATTGTCCTTGTAATTCTTCTGAGAGCATAAAATTAGGTTTTACCACCAGTAATTTTCTGCAGTCATCAAGTACCTCACTGGTAAGGGCATTCTAGGACACTGAAGCTTTACTTGCTTCAGTTTCTCCAGCAACACTTGTCATGTGCCGGGGAGAAATGATTGATAGTGCTAATTCTGTTGAGTATTGACTTCGCTAACTCTTCCCCAAAGTGGCTCTGGATTCTTAACCTATCCAATTTGATTGATGTAATTTTACGATGAACTTGGCATGAGTTAATGTAAACTGTGGCATGGGTGGTGTCAGAACTGTGGGATAGCTCGTAGGAAAGTAAAACCTGGATAGAGATGCAAAACCTTAAGGATGCTTGGATCAATGTACAAACAAGTATCAATTTATGGCTGTGGCCAAACATGATGTAAACAAATATTAGTTTAAGTGTAAAGGTGATGGAATGGCCTGAGCAAAGAGACTTTAAATGCCACCAGCTTTCAAAGATTTAAAAGTAAGTCACAG
>JAUUDZ010464458.1:0-12076 GCA_032361705.1 Panulirus versicolor | reverse complement strand
ACCTTGCGAACATAGAAAACAACAAACAAGTTTGAAAAAGACAAAAAAAGACTACCATTTCCAGAGACAATACCCAAAGCTGTGCCAGTTGTTCTGCTACTGCCACAAATGTCTTACCTTAACAAAATCTACATTACATAAAGCAAAAATGATAAGTAAAGCATCTGTTTCAGAATAGCCATTCTAAAACAGCCATGGACTGAGAATGTCAATGAGAATGGTTTCTAATCTTCACCATTCATAAGAAAATACCAGCCATGCCAATGCCACAACTGCAGTTACTCCATAACAACAAGAATCAAAAACACAATCATCAGTTGAGAAATATCTTTGAAATTTCTTTACGTAACTTATGCAAATATCAATGTCTAAACCAAAGATGATAAATCATACTTATGACAAGTACTAATTCATAGTAACATTCAATCCCAAATAGTAAACACAAAAACTGAATCATGCTGTGCCACTCCAGTTCAGTTACCATACATAGCCAGGTATATTGAAAGTTAACCAACCACAGCTTTCTGATCAAATCACACCTAAACATCTCAACATCTGAACCTTGAGGGTGACCTGGTGCTAATGTGAACGAGAATATTTCTAGTCCCTACAAAATGGATGAACAGACAAGAGTATTTGTTTGTGAGGCCCATGACTGGCTGGCCTAAGGAAGATAGTTGTAAGGGAGTGTTGTTTCATGCTGGTGTACCAAGGTTTCTCAGTGTTTGAAGTCAGCTGACATGACTGGACAAAACCATGAGGCTGGTGTTTCATAAGCTATGTTAACAGCAAATTATACAATGTCTTATCATTACATATAAAAAATAATCTTGTAAATAAAACTGATTTAAGATACATCTATAAACATAGGATCAATCTGGCTGATACAAATATTTACACAATTTTTTATAAAAACTGACGATTACACTGCAATAAGTTAGTACTAAGTAAAAATGTTCTTGTACCTTACTTTATTAAAAGGTTTTAGTTTGATTGGAAAGGATTCATGAAGACATATTACCCTTTACATAAGAGCAAACCATCTTGTTATATAAAAGAATTTCATGTGGTATATACAAACATACACTCTCCATTAATATACAATGCTTTGCTTTATATAATGACTTTAATCCTATGAGGAATATTGGTTCACATAATCCTTAGAGACCAGCAAATACTAGAACCTTATAACCATTACCACCTGAGGAAACATAAACCATGGAAGTGCCATAACCTAAATATTCTCACTGCTACTACCCTACAGAAGGGCTATCAGTGCCAGAAGAGCCTCCATCTGTTGCTGAAAGAACAGCACCCTTATCTCCTTTCTTTTTGCCTTTGCTTAACAAAGCAATTTCACGGCTTTGCTCACGAATTTTCTTCTGAAGAAGTTCAATTTTAACCTCATACTCACGATTAATATTCTTCATTTTTTGACGAAGTTCCTGTTCAACTGTGTACTGTGTTGCCTTCAATTCGGTCATCTGTAATAGAATATGTATAAGGCATTAAGACTGATGAGCTTTCCCTTTAGTTGTCAGCTGCAAGCTAATATCATTCTGTGGCATCATCATAATTCTGCATATTCTAATCTGTTCTATTACAGGTTGTGAAATGATTAATGCACTTTCTGCATTTCCAATTTGCTGTTTAATAACGTCAAGCAGTGGTGAAGCCTGTGTTTCCAAAGAAACTGATGGAAGAATCACCTCCTCAACACTTACCACTATCTCCCTCACAACAACAAACACCTTTAACACCACCACTACTGCAATATACATGACCTAAATCATAATTTCAACCATTTCCCTCACAACAACAAACACCTCTATCACCACCACTACTGCTATATACATGATCTAAATCATAATTTCAGTGATGCAGAGATCGACCAGCATAAGCAAGAGCAGGGCCATATGATATCCACTGCCTCCCACCCACCATGTCTCACTGAAATGATGCCTCTCTAACCCATTCTAATACATTCATCACTATTCATCAAATGACTGTAATTGATAGTAAAATACTGCACAGTTATTTGTTACTGATCAATTAGTAGAAATATGTTGCTGTAACAATCTGTTTACTTAATACCTGTAACTCTTAATATATACAATACTGTATATACTTCATACGTAAAAAAAAATGTGATCAGAAATGCATCTCCATACATGTAACAGTATAATAACTCAATAGAGAGATGTTTTGCTTAACAATCCATTTTCCAGAAATTTATATTAGTTACTAAGCGCTAAGTGGGGTATCAGTGCATATGATTAGGTGCAAAAAGTCTAACAAATAAAAATTTCTTATCAAATGAGAGTTGTTATATAGCTGTTGTTAAGGTACAAAATATATCAATTGTCAGAATGGCGAATCCTATGTAACAGTAGACTGGGTGTAGAAAGTATGGCATTAGGTGCTTTAGACTCGATGAGCACCTAGAAAAAGCACATAACCACTAACTGTGGTCACTAATAAGCTAGTGAGGCCCTCCAAAAGTTCCCGTGACTCATTCCTTATTAAGGTAACCTTAGACCTGCCTTAAAGTAGTCTTTTGGGAGTACATTTTACCTCCATAGCCCAAGCTGGGTTCAGGCTATTAAATGCGCCATTAATCAACTAATTAGTTGCATGCCATGGTCTGCAGGCCTAGATAGCATCACAGCCTGTTTAGTCTATTACACTTTCTAAGTACTTGTCTGGAGCTTTCTTAAATTTCACTACTGTGCATCCAATGATGTTTCTGATAGCTGCAGACAATGTGTTGAAGAATCTTGGGCCCTGGATACTGATAGTATTTTCCTTTTTCAGTGCTTACTGCACATAATGAGGTAAAACCATTTATAGCCATCCAACAAAACCTACAACGTACATGGAATTCAACTCACGGCAGGATATCATATGCACAGATTGATGCTAGTACAGTGTTATTCTCCTATGTAACAGAAAATTCATATCCATAACACTAAAAAGGTTAAAGATTCTTCTTGCACACTCAAACAAATCTCCCCATCACATAATCTTCTCTAGATATCAATTTCAACTCCACAAAGTCTATCAGCTACCAATGATGCATATTTTCTTCAATACATTCATTCGACTTGTTCACTTGGCATTATACGCATGAAACGCAATCATATCTCCATCGAAAAAACTCATATCACACACTAATGGCATTTTTTTCTGTAAACAAATACTGCACACTTATGCAAACCTACAGAAAGAAAAAAAAATGGTTTTACTTACTGCGCCTCAGTGGATGATACACGTGCAGTCTGCCTCGTCACTCAGACATATTAGGTCAGTATTTCCATGCACGGCACACGTGACGCCTTCCACACCTATTATGTAAAGCAGTGTTAGTGTACTTTGTTTTTCTTAATCATACCATAATCCTAATTCACTAAGTGCCGCAGTCTCGTTTATACATACATTGTATACACTGACTGAACACTCTAGACCACTGGTAAGACGAGGTATGACAGAGGAAGATAATGTTGCATTGATGTTTCCTGTGGTAAGGTCAACGTTAGATGGTCACCATCATTATTCAGAATTAATTTTGAATCATCTGGCATACCAGTCTTTCACACGTATGACTCGAACTTAGCCGCATGTCATGGAACCATTCCTGGGAAATTATTATATCCTTCCCACCATTACCCTGCGGTGTATGATGTAAAAAAGTAAATGGGTCACGCCTTTTTTAAAGGCTTGTGTAGAGTTACGAGGACCTAAACATGAGACTGTGGCCTGCACCATCACCGACCGAGACCTCCTGACTCTTATCACAGGGAGGGAAGGATTCCCCTGCCGGGTCATTACACCGGCCATCACGGTCGTCCTACATTCGTCATTATGACCGTATTCCTTTTCTCCACTTATCTCTTCTGGGAAATCCATGTGGACTGCCATGGTTAGCTTGCTAGCCGATGCCATTCGCAGACGCCTAACAAGAATAACTGGACGCTATGTCTATGACAAGATCAGGACGGGTCAAGAAAATGGTTGTTGTAGCCGCCGCTAGCAATGATGTGCTCATCTGTGGTGGTCAGGAGCCACTCCTCGCAGGCCCATCTGTAGTGGTCAGGAGCCACTTCTCGCAGGCCCATCTGTGGTGGTCAGGAGCCACTCCTCGCAGGCTCATCTGTGGTGGTCAGGAGCCACTCCTCCAGCCCTCCAACTTTCCGCGTGGTCGTTGCTTCTAGCGTCACTGTGATCAGACCTACTAGGCCTTACGATCGACTATTCCATGGCCATTTGTCACCATTTTTCTTAAATCTTGAAACAATGTTTTCCAAATACCCCGCCATCGTTTACGTGGCCAATATAGGTCTTAAAATGAGCTCTGTAAATCCATTAAGGTGAAAGATTAAGCTCAAGTTTGGTACATAGCTCGCTGAACTGCTGGGTCTCGCTGCACTGGCAACATCAACACGACGACTGCCATATCTTCGTGAATGTAGTTAATAAATGTTGACTCCAGTACCACTTTAGCTTCCATCTTATGTGACTCCTCGACTTATATAACCAGCACGTACAAGGCCAGTAATACACAATCATTCACATCTTTAAATCATTCTCAGAACGCTTTGGTCAACTGAACCACCTCAGGATAGAGTATAATCCTTCGCTTTCCACTCATTTCTTAGAAGCATCAAAACCGAAGTTTACATTGTTCTCTGTTGTATCATGTGAGTCATTATGGATGATGTGTTGAGTTCTGCTAGACTGGCTGCCGGCAACCATCATCACTCTGCTAGCAAACTTACAACTATATCAGCAGTAATCTCTACTAAACAAAGGGATACTCATTTTTCTTTGCACCAGAATGGACACTAGTATCCTCTAAGGTAAGGTTGTCTGGTAAAATCACACTGTAATTTCTTGAAACAAACCAAAATCACTGATCATAACACCATGTAGCCACCATAACATTACACACAACGCTGCCATCACTTTAACAATCTACCAATTCATTAATATAATTCTGTTATATTGAACCAATCACATAAATTAGCACACTTAATTTTCCATATGCTCTGTTTTTACAAGTACTTATTTTTATTTTAGTTAAAAACATAATTGGAATGCTGCATACCCTCCTCCATCACTACCTCGGGATTACTGCATCAAATTTGACCTTCCATAATGCCGGTCATCTGGGAGATGTCACCTAACCTTACCCCACGCACTGTAGCATGCTACTTTTACATGTATTTCTTTCACTTTAAATAAAAAATACTTTATTTGAACTATTATATTTGTGAACCTACATTGAAGTCGCCTTTGGCAAGGTTGTATTATTTAAAGTTGTCTTCTCCAAGAAATCTTCACTCTAAAGAAGTCAACTTCTCTTATACAGGAAGTAGCGCAGTATGTTCTTAAAAAAATGGTTTTCGAGTAATAAAAAAATTGGATGAAGTGGGGTTGGGTAATGTAGGAGTCACAATTATGGTTGTATTGAAATGCACAGTTAAACAAATTCGGCAGTTGACTGAGCATCCGTTAGACATTTTTTTTTATATATATAAACTCAGCCATACTGTGAAAAGTTGAGTGGCGCCATTGTTTCGGGGTTTTATCCGTACGTAAAACAATCAACGGTGCTGTACGTTATCAGTAAGTCAGCATATGACTCTCACAAAACATCCACCCAATTAAGTGGCACAAAGGCTAGCTAAGAGGGTGGCCTGAGATATGGCGTTTGGTGGTGACACTTGTCTTCGCTTTCCCTAGAAATGGTGGTCTGCTGGGATGGAGCATAACGATCCTGCGGCCATGGCCCTCGCACACTGCATGGACTGTTAACAGTTTGGTATCGCCATAGATAATCAAAACCTCAAGTCCTGGATGGTAAAATGGAATCCATAATTATTAGTGTGTATGCTGAAAACCATGATGAAGAGACCTTTCTGTTATAACAGTTAGTGCCTCAGATACGAGTCTTTATTTTCCTGTCATACATATGGCAGTAAATAGCTTAGGTAGAACATGGATGTCTCTTCTCCCTTTGTGTTATATGGCTAACTGGCACTAATTGTCGTGTAATGCACCGAAACCACAGCTCCATATCTACAACCACGCCCCACAGAACTTTGCATGCTTTATCCCAGGCACTTCACATGCTCTGGTTCAGTTCACTGATGGCACGTCGACCCGAGTATACCACATAATTCCAATTCACTCTATCCAGTGCACACCTTTCACCCTCCAGCACATTCAGACCCTGCCCATTCAGACCCTAATCACTCAAATCTTTTTCATTCCATCCTTCCATCTCCAATTTGGTCTTCCTGTTCTCCTTGTTTCCTCTTCTGACACCTATAACCTCTTTGTTGACCTTTCCTCACTCATTCTATCAATATGTCCAAACTAATTCAGCACACCCTCTTCAGCTCTATCAATCACACTCTTCTTATTATTGCACATCTCTCTTATCCTTTCATTACTTACTCGATCAAACCAACTCACACCACAAATTGTCCTCAAACATTTAATTTCCAACACATCCATGTCTCACATCCAAATAACTATTTCTACCCACCCAGATAACATTTTCTCTACACATTCTTCAGTGCTCATAGGACCTTTACCCCTTCTCCGACTCTATGACTCCTGCTTCCATGGTTCTATTCGCTGCCATGTCCACTCATGGGTATCTAAGACTATTTCACTTCCTCCAAATTTTCTCCATTCAAACTCAAATCCCAACTATCATGTCCCTCAACCCTGTTGAAGCTATTATCATTGCTTTTATTCACATTCACTCTCTAGTTTCCCCTTTCACACACTTCAAAACTTAGTCACCAACTTCTGCAGTTTCTCACTTGAATCAGCCACCGGTGTTGTATCATCGGTGAACAACAACTGACTCAATTCCAAGGCCCTCATCCCCAGCAGACTGTATACTTGCCCCTCTCTCCAAGATTGGCATTTGCCTCCTTCACCACTCCATCCATAAACAAATTGGATAACCATGGTAATATCACACAACCCTACTGCAGACCAACCTTCACTGGAAGCCATTCATTCTCATCTCTTCCTATTCGCACACGAGCCTTACACCCCTGGCAAAAACTTATCTGCTCCTAGCAGCTTTCCTTCTACACCATATATCCTTAAGACCTTTTACAAAGCATCGTCATCAATCCTATCATATGCCTTCAGATCCATAAATACCAAATATAGATCTACTGTTTTTCAAAGTAATTCTCATTATTCAAAGCAAATACCTGATCCACACATCCTCTACCACTTTTAAAACCACTCTACTCCTCTGCAATCTGATGCCTTCACCCTCTCAGTCAATACCCTCCCCATACAATTTTCCAGAAATACTCAAGAAACCTATGCCTCAGTAGTTTGAACACTCACCTTTGTCCCCCTTGCCTTTATACACTGGCACTATACATGCATTCCACCAATCCTCAGGCACCTCACCATGATTCAAACATACAATGAAAATCCTTACCAACCTATCAGCTATAAAGTCACCCCTTTTCTTAATAAATTCAATGGCAATACCATCCACTCCAGACCCCTTGCCACATTTCATCTTACATAAAGCTTTCACCACCACTTCTTCCTTCACCATGCCACTCTCTATGCTTCTATCACTCTACATCATACCCTAATGCAAACATCCGACACCTGCCACTGTATCATCAAACACGTATAACTGTTCTTCAAAATACACTTCATCCCCTAACATCAACACTACCAGTTATCACTTCCCCTTTTGCCCCTTCACAGTTGTTTTCATTTGTTCCTCTGTCTTTTGCACATTATTTACCTCCTTCCAAAACATCTTATTCTCCCAAAAAGCTTGTTGATACTCAACAAACTCATTTGCCCTCTTTTTCAACCCCTTCACCTTCCTCTTGACCTCATGCTACTTTCTCTTTATTATATCTTCCTATAATTTGCAGTCCTTCCCTATAACTTACAACCAAACACCTCTCTTTTCTCTTTTACTAGCAACTTTACTTCATTCCACCATTCACTACCCTTTCTAATCTGCCCACCTTCCACCTTTTGCATACTACAGCCATCTCTTGCATATGCCAGAGCTGCTTCTCTAAATATCTCCCATTCCTCATCCACTCCCCTTGCTTCATTTATTCTCACCTTTTGGCATTCTACATTCAATCTCTCCAAATATTTTTTCATGTAAGCAAACGAGCATAGTTTGAAAATGCCCTGGAAACTACCTTACATTACAGAAAATTAATTTGTCCATGAAGACCCATCATGAAGAAAAACCATTTCCTAACTAAAACATGGTGGAAGCAATCATTCCAGCTAATACTGCTATACTCCTTATATCATTCCTTTGTCCACTGTATTGCAATGCAAGTAAAAAGATGAGCATATCCAGTACAGTGGATAAAGTCAAATTACTGTGACATTTGAAAGTGGCTGAATACATGAAAAGGCACTATGGCATTATGGACAGAATGACCTAAAAGGGTGTTGAGGTGATGTGATTGGGAATAAACAGAGGCAGAAGAAAAACACAAAGTGGACAATATGTGTATGAAAGAGGTATCCTAATAGAGGAACCTTTGGCAATGTAGAGATATTGTGTTTAAAAATGCTTCTGAACTCCACTTGCAAGAGGTTACAATGTGATGGGAAAGTCATCTTTGGTGAGGTTGCATTATCAATGAATGATAATGTGAGTACAATGTCATCAAGGAACTTCTTGCTCCAAAGGAGTCCATTATTTCCCTGCTACTTCAGCACAGTAGCATCAAGAACAAATGATGAAAAGGCCTCATTCGCTCACATAAATTTTCTGTCTTGTGTAATGCATCAAAACCATAGCCTCAGATCTTTTTGTGGTTTCCCCTGACTGCTTCATGTGCCCTTGTTCAGTCCATTGACAGCACACTGCTCCCTGTACACCACATTGCAGCAATTCACCCTCCTGCATGTTCAGACTCTGATCACACTGGATATTTCTAACCCCATCCTTCCATCTCCTCTTTGATCTTCCCCTTCTTTTTCCCTCCACTTTGACACATCATCCTCCTTGTCAACCTCTTCACTCTTTCTCTCCATATGTCCACACCATTTGAGCACACCCTCTTTAGCTATCTCAACTACACTCTTCTTATTGCCACATCTTTCTCCTACTTAATCAAACCACCTTACACCACACATTGTCCTCACAAATTCATTTCTATCACACCCACCCTTCTCTACACATTTTTATCTACAGCCTATGCCTCACATCCAAACATCGATGATGGGACTACAATACTTTCAAACATACTCATTTTCCCCTCTCAGTTAATATACTCTCTTTCCACACATTCCTCAATGCTGCCACAACCTTTGCCCCCTCATTCTCCCTATGATTCACTTTCATGGCAACATCAGCTGCCATGTCCTCTCACAAGTATCTAAAACACTCCACTACCTCCAAATTTTTTGTTCAAACTCATCCCCCAACTAATCTTAAAAAAACATATCATATCCTTCTAAAATGAAAGATATGCATGCAGAAATATGAAAAATGAACAAATAAATCCTGTACCTATCTTTGTTTCACCATGGTACAGTACTGACATTTGTTGATGCTAAACTTTGCAGTTTGAAACTAGAGTGGAAGTGTTGTCTCAGGTGATTTATGTCACAGCTGACTAAGAAGTGAAACATGATGTATGTCATATTACAGGATAAAAGGGGTTCTGAGGTTGTTAATTATGAGGTTCTTAACAGTTACAGTTACAAAAATCTAAGGTACAAACACTAAAACAAAAGCTTTATAATACAAGATCTTAGCTAAATTATGTACATTAATGATATGGAAATGTTTACACTGGTATTCAACACTTATAATGCATCAAGTTTTCCTGGACACAAGGTACTTACTGGACACAAGGTACTTACTGGGCACAAGGTACTTACTGAACACAAGGTACTTACTGGATACAAGGTACTTACTGGACACATGGTACGTACTGGGCACAAGGTACTTACTTCGCAAATGGTACTTCCAGGACACAAGGTACTTACTGGGCACAAGGTACTTACAGGGCACAAGGTACTTACTGGACAGATGGTACTTACTGGGCACCAGGTACTTACTGGACACAAGGTACTTACTGGACACAAGGTACTTACTGGGCACCAGGTACTTACAGGGCACATGGTACTTACTGGACACAAGGTACTTACTGGACACAAGGGATTTACTGGACACAAGGTACTTACTGGGCACATGGTACTTACTGGACACAAGGTAATTACTGGACACATGGTACTTACTGGACACAAAGGTACTTACTGGACACAAGGTACTTACTGGGAACATGGTACTTACTGGGCACTTGGTACTTACTGGACACAAGATACTTACTGGGCACATGGTACTTACTGGACATATGGTACTTACTGGGCAGATGGTACTTACTGGGTACAAGGTACTTACTGGCCACATGGTACTTATTGGACACATGGTACTTACTGGGCACAAGGTACTTACTGGGCACAAGGTACTTACTTCGCAAATGGTACTTACTGGCCATATGATACTTACTGGACACAAGGTACTTACTGGGCACAAGGTACTTACTGGGCACATGGTACTTACTGGGTACATGGTACTTACTGGCCACATGGTACTTTCTAGAGGTATGGAATTTACTAAGCACAAGGTACAGGGCAACAAATTCTTACTGGATATGAGGTACTTAATATAGACATGATACTTATTGGGCAAGAGATTCTTACTGGATATGAGGTACTTTACGGAGACATAGTAGTTACATTGGCATAAAGTGCTTACTAAGCCCAAGGTGCTTTTTAGAGAAAACGTTCTGCTACCCAAATATGAACAAAACAAACTGGTTAATGATAATGGGTGCCTTTATTACGCTTCAAACTTGGAAAAATGTTGCAGAGGGAACCAATAAATTCATGTTCTTTTCAAGTTTAATTGTAATTTCCTCTCTTATCTTACCAAAATATACTTTGGTGATAATACAATAAAAGCACTTTTCACCAGATTCAACTGGGAATGAGAGGAGAGGTGGACCCATAAAGTTTCCACCATTGTTTTCAATACACCACTCAAGGTTATTTGTACTCAACATTCACAATTCAAGAATCTAAAAAATCAGTATACATTTATTTATCCATTTCAACAACAGTAATAAAAATACCACATATATAACTATTTAATAAAATTTTCATATTATGTAGTTTAAAATACTTTGTCATCCCACCAGCATTGTTAGGAGACTGTAAACAACCACACAGTGAAGCAAAGCACAGATAACCATTGTTACAGTTCGTAATATTCTAGAGAAATCAGTACTTGTGTATACCATACAGCCATTGTGACTAATTAATAGCCTGGTGTTAATCTGCCACATTTAGTCTGATTATTGCATCCAAGACAGATAGTCATATCAAGCATTACAGAATAACCATAACATTTGAGTGTAAGCTTCAGTTTCCCTCTCTTCATTCATTTGGCCATAAATAATTAAATGAGGAAGAAAAAGAAACAATACCGACATTAATCTGCTAACTGAAAAAAGTTCATTTCCTTATGCAAGCAACCATAATCTGACTTATACAAGTCTCAGGGACATGGGTTTCAGCATGAAAACTAGTTCACACTGACAGAGCAAAGGAAATGTGCTTTATTTTGATAGACTCTGTAACCCTTCTGTATTGGCAGGGTTAAATAAGTCTGGCTTGGCTGAGGTAGGCTAGGAGGACCTGGTACACAAACTTGTACTGGGCAATGGTCTGGACAAGAGTCATCCTTTGCTGCCTCAAATGAAGTAGAACCTTAGGAGGATCCAAAGGAAGGTTGTGGTCTGCAGCCTCTAAGAGAAGGTCACACAGGATGGTAACTCCTGATCGGCCCACACCAGCAGAGCAGTGCACCAGTACTGGTGTGTTTCGGTTGCGACCTACGCCCCGAACTTCCTGATATGAATATCTTCGCAAGGTTGATAACTCTTCAAGAAAGCCTGGTAAAGGAGTAAAATGCTATTTAAAAGATCAATCTCTCTCTCTCTCTCTCTCTCTCTCTCTCTCTCTCTCTATA
>JAUUDZ010464436.1:0-12077 GCA_032361705.1 Panulirus versicolor | reverse complement strand
TTTATATATTGATTGAAAGCTTGAAATGGTTGCCTTGTTCTAAATTAATCACAGAATTCCTCTGTGCCTGCTTCTGTATTCTGCTGACTTGAATTTTTATGTTTTTAAGACTCTTCCTTGATGTTATACTTTCAGTTATTTATATATATCTTTTAGTCCATATGCTTGAACTAGGCCTTTATTTGGAAGATACCTTTTGTTTTAATTTCCCTGAACATGAAGCTATGGTAATACTTTTTATAAGAGCAACAGTTACATATCTGTTGTTAAAAGGGTTATTACAGTATTCTCATTACATATTAAGGGGGGGGAGTGACAGTGTAGTTTAACAGTTGTAGGTAGTGTCTCTGCTTAGGGAAGCAGATAGGAAAACCCAATTTAGGGTACATATTCATAATGCAAGTCAAAACTGGACTATGATCAGTCTGTTTCTCTATATCGATGATGCCCATCCCCTTTAGGAACTTCAAGGGGTGGCCATGCCAAAAAAGTCTGCAACTTTTGAGCACAGCATCTGAAAATTATTGACGTAGTTCATAATCTTAGTATTAGATTATGTAGGCATTCAGATCCTCAGAAGTTTAAAATTTATATGCAGATTCTGACAAGTCCCCATGAATTCAAGATGCAAAGAACTTGGCTTAAAGTATCTTAAAAGGTTAGATGCATGTCATCTAAACCTTATAAGTAATTACCTGTGCCTATTTGTACAGTATGGGGAGAGAGATCTCTACATTCATGTCGTCTCAGCTGAACTTTGAGTGCCATCAAGTTGCATTTTGAAACTCTAAACTGCAGGCATTTGCTGTCTCATTGGTTAGTTAATTCCAACCATCCACCACTTAAAACTAAACCAATACTTATAGACATTCTAACTAGCTTTGTCATGACCATGGTTACTCTGATGCTACATCTTTTGAAGAACTGCAAACTTTAATTATTGTTCTGCTAATTTAGAAACTTGAAGCCTTTTATTAAGTCTCCCTACCTGTGTCCTCCACAATGGACAGCATTGTAACCCTCAGCATTCGTCATGACACGATCCTCTTAAATTGAGGTACCATCTTAGTTATTTTTCTCTGAACCCTTCTGTTGAAAGGTATGAAGTATTTGATCAACAGCCAAGTTCTGTTTTCATGTATGAAGAAAAAAATTGAAGTTAATGAGAGTGGTTTGTACTTCATTAAAGTAGTAGGCTTTGCTTGTTTCTCTGTGTAAGGTCTCTGAAGATAAAATTTTGAAGGGATTATATGAAGACAACCATAAGCAATATTGTTTCTTTTATAGAAAAATAAATTCCTTCAGTGTGATCCTTTTCATGCAAACAGAACAAAGATATTTATGGAGGGCTAAAATGTGATGAAGTTTTAAGCTTTAACATGATTCACTTAGAAGACTGTAAGATGCATAGTTTTATAGATGAAAGTGGTAGGGGAAGAGCTGGACACAGAGGAGATGGACAGATGTGGTGAATGGAATCCTTATGTATAAGACTAACCTCACTAGATGAAACAGCATTGGTGTGTAAAGTGAAAAAGTAAGCAGTGCTTAAATAGAAAGATGCTTAACATTATTAGCCTTACTGAATCCATTTTATAGCTTACAGCTCAGAAGACCTTAACTGGAGTGTATTATTATACATTCTACAATCTATGCTGCATTATTGTGCATGTAATGCCTTTACTGCATTCATTTAACATGTAGACATGAAAGACACTAAACATTACAATGTACTGAACAGGATAGTGGAATTTGGTATGAAAGATTTCCTGTTCCAGCACTCAGAATGTTGGCAACATCAGTCTTTAGCTGAAACTCGTTAGTCCAGAATTGTGCTTAGTATGAAATATATCCTGTTACAGCACTGAATGTTGGCATCCTGTCTGCTGAAACTACTAGTCCAGAACTGTGTTCAATGTGACAGTAAATGCTTTTAATGTACAGTACAGAACAACTGCATACCTTATTTACACATTCACTGACACTGGTTTTCATTAGAGTGAAAGCCCTTCTTTTGCTATGGAACTTTGGACATGGCTTGAAAATGTGCTATGGGAATTAGAAGGTTGCATGCTTTAGGTTACCCAACATAGAAAGAAATGTGTAAGTTAATAGATCTCTGAGTTTCTTATATTCATTTGTTTTGACTTGTCTTCATTTTGATGTTCACATGTGTAAAAACCACAATTTTCCTTTGTATTTTCTATTTCAGTTTGCTGGTCTAGGCTTGGAGGGACGAGACCACACTGGTCAACGTGGAGGTGGGCGTGGGGGCCGGGGAGGAGGCCGCTACATTCCCCCACATCTTCGGAGCAGATTAGAAGACGCACCACAGCCACCACCAGGTAAGAATGACTAAAAGAAATGTTTGAGACACTTGCTTATTCTTTTGTCTTTAAATATTCTGATTTAGGCCTCTGGGTGCTCATGGTAAAGATGTTTAGAAATAGATTTAGTGCTTTGATAATAATGTACAACAAATATTTATAACTTTTGATCATAAGTATAACAGTAGCATCTTAGCACGTTAATATTTTTATATTTTATCCTCTGGATTTTAGAGGAATGTTGAATAAAAGATATCCAACATTCCTTTTGACTCTATATTATGTGAATAAGACATTTCTCACAACAAAAGTTATATATTTGTAACATGATACAAGGTAGAGTGTGTAGTGATGTGTTGATTATGTGCACATAACAACACACATTTTGCTATGCTAGGTTTCCTTTGAGATTTGAAAAAATTTAATTTTCATACCTGACATTGTTGCTCAGTCTTGTCATTTTCATATTCCATATCATCACTTGTGCTGATACATACAATAACCCTGAGCTGTTAATGTTTTGCAGTAGTGATGTTTAAGTTCGTTGATGTAAACTTTTGTTATAAAAGTAACATTTCACCTGGTCCCTAAATGAACATGTCATATGTCTTCTACCATTGTGTGTATCACTTCTCTCTCTGACCTGTTATATTTGAAATTTAATCCAAAAGTAATACTTTCCTTCTGTTGCTGTCAGTTTTGATTTGCTGCTGTGTACTGCTCCACTGTAGATAGTCATATCCTTCTTTGTTAGATAATAATTAGTGTAATTGTATTTAGTATGATAAAGGATTGAATAAAGGTATGGATGTTGAAACTTTTTAAAAAGTTAATTGGACTGAAGAAGTGAAATTTTGTCCAGTTGGTATAGTGTCAGTTTGTGTGTTTAAGAGCAGGGAAATCTGAGGTTGGAAATTACTGAGTGTGGCAAGGATGTTTAGATATAGATATGTGCCTTACCTTTTGTTGAGAAAGTTGAGTTTTTGTCTTCTTTTTTTCCGTTTCTCTTTATTATGTATACCTGGTGCTTGCTGCAGTAGGGTGCTTGTGGTGGAACTTTGTCTGTACTCATAGTCTTAGAACTTGTGTAACACTGAACTAACTAGCACTTCATATTTTGTTGGAAAAGTTAACAATGGAAAAGTTAACAAATTTCACCTCATTTCTGAGTTCCAGTTTTATAAGGAGAAATTCTAAGTTTTGCTTAAAAGATTAAAATAAATCATTGTAATTCAGAATCTTATTCAGTAGAAGCCTGCACACTAAAAACTCTTAAATGAAAAGTTCATAAACATTCTTCCATTAAATTTTGGTTACAGCTTTGTTATTAAGATTGTGTCATCAGGCCACACTCAGAATGAGGTCAGTAGTGAGTTATGAATCTGAATATTTTCTGTACAAGTATTTCACAAAGAGGAGCCAAGGTTTACAGGGGCAGATACTTGAAATATAGTTTTTCAAAGGCATCATTTGTCCTGCTGGCTATTTGCCTCACCAGAGGATCCTGTGCCGGGTGTAGAATTTTATTTCTGGTGGATAATACTGGCTTTCCATTGCCTGATGAATAAAGCTCTTGCAAATTTCTGCCTCTGTAAGAGTTAGTGGAAAAGATTTTCTCCCAGGCTGTGTCCTGAGGCCTTTCTCAATGGGTTTGTTATTTTTAGGGAGCATGCAGCATCAGAGCAGATACCCTAATGAGATCACACAGAGTGATAGGGGGGGAAGCTTTCATTTAGATGGTTTCCATAGGAGGTGGATCCCTTTGCCACTAAAAGCAGTGCCTTACTACCAATTTTTATATCTCCAGTTCTAGATGTGGGGGCAGCTAACAGACTCTTGGACTGAATAAATTGGAACCAAATTTATCTTACTACAATACATCTTCTGGGAAGAGTTCTCAGATTAGCTAGTTTTTGGATTTTGATGTTGCTGGTGGCCCCAAAATGAGACAGACAACCTTGTTGCCAGAGACTCCTCCAGCTGTATTATACTTCTCTGTTTCATAGGCTTTCTTATGGTCTAAGTTCCAGGGTATTGTTATCTGAACAATAATGGTACTTAACAAGTCAATAGACGTTTATTTGCTTCTTCTTTCTTTCAAACTAGGCCATTGCTCTGCATTTTGCTTGACTCATTTTTTCTTTTCATATCAGTCAGTTTGTGGTTTGTAGAGATATGGTATTGAACATCTGTACTTAACACTAGCAGTGTACTCCTACATCTATCACTGTAGCACCACTTCCCATAAACTCTTCATACTTGCAGATAGCATCATTTACTATTACTATATAATCACCATTTCTTCATATTGCTAAAGTGACAACTCTTTTTGTTTGAGATTGTAAGTTTTATGGAACCTTCATATTGTTTAACACCATACCTCGTCTAGAAGTGTTTGTGAAACTACTGCAATGGATTATCATTAAATGAAAGAACTGTTATTGGTTATTTATGTACAACAATTACAATTAAGATTCACTTTAGGGTTGCGGTGTTATTTGTATATTCTTGTATATTTTCTCCATGAGCATCAAGGGCCATTTTATTTTTATTTTTTTGCATGTGTAGTTTTGTATCTATCAAATTTTGAATTAAGTTATTTTTCTTTGATCTTTCAATGGCTTTTTGTATTTTGTAATTTTATGTGCTCCAAATTTTTTGTGTTGCTATGAGATTATAATTTTTGTAAAATAGGGGCTTTGTTTTATACAATAATTATTGATATTTTCATTTAGTATTATTTAATGATGTTTTATTTTATGCAGTAATTATGGATAAAATATACATTATTGTATATTACATACCCTTTTAGTGACCTGTTTAGTTTAGCTTAATAAGGATTGCAGATTGCCATGTATTGCATCCTTTTGGCAGATACTTCAGATAGGAATTCTAGGGACGGTTTCGGAAGTTGGTATGGTTCCCGTGGGTCCCAGAACAGTGGCCGTAGCTGGGACCAGGATAGAGATAGAGACAGAGATCATTTTGGCAGCAGAGATAAAGACAGAGATCTGTTCGGCAGCAGTAAGTTATACCTTTATGGTGAAGGTTTGGAGATACTTTGATTTGGCCACAAAATACTATATTGTGGTGGTGTGTGTGTGGGTTGTGCATCTTGGCTTACAGCCTCACTGACACTCTTTTTTTGTTTTTTAGGAAGACCACATGAGCTTCTTAATAAGTGTGCAAGCTGCTTTGTGGTCTCATAGTCTGTGGTGTTGTATACATAACTGCAATCCATCACCAAAAATGATTTGTCGTAGGAATCATGGAATTAGATAACTGCTAATCATGCATTTAAAAGAAAGTTTTAATTGATTTTTTTTTCTTGGTGGTTTGCCAGATTCACACTAAATTGGCATTAGGCATTGTAGATTCCTTGAGTCTATGCTAGATTTATGCAGTAAAGATATGATGTTTCATGTTGCAGAAGAGTACAGTTTTTTATTTCTTGAAGTAAAATAATCAAAGCAATGTATACCAATTGTCAAGGTAAAAATGGTTTTTATGGGTAGCAATGATTTGACCAGTACCAGTATTTGTAAGTTTGTCTTTGGGAAACCCATGTATTTATCCCTGGAATAGTTGGCATAGTAACTAAACACCATGCCATGGACACGACTTATAGGGTTGTAGTAGAGTGTGGGGATCATTAGTAAAATACAGTCTGTGGGTACATAGTGCTCTCTGCTCATTAAAAATGGTTTGGTTCTGCACCATTAGAGCTTTATTGGGCATTTATTAAGTTTGTAGTGCTAGTTCCAGTATCCTATCAAGGATCCTAGGCTAAAAAATTGCCCTCACTCGGGAAATTGCTTCTGTATGAAGACTAGGGAGGGGGTGAAGGTTCTGGAAGCATTGAAGAATGTGTGGGAGGTGAGAATGTTATCTCGGAGAGCGAAAATGGTTATGTTTGAAGGAATAGTGGCTCCTGCAATGATATATGGTTGCAAGGCATGGGCTATAGATAGGGTTGTGTGGAGGAGGGTGGATGTGTTGGAAATGAGATGTTTGAGGACAATATGTGAGGGTTCTGCGGAGGAGGGTGGATGTGTTGGAAATGAGATGTTTGAGGACAATATGTGGTGTGAGGTGGTTTTATCAAGAAAGTAAGAAAGGGTTAGAGAGATGTGTGGAAATAGTGTGGTTCAGATAGCAGAAGAGGGTGTGTTGAAATGGTTTGGTCACATGAAGAGAATGAGTAAGGAAAGATTGACAAAGAGGATAAATGTGTCAGAGGTGGAGGGTACAAGGAGAAGTGGGAGACCAAATTGGAGGTAGAAGGATGTAGTGAAAAAGATTTTGAGCGATATGGGCCTGAACATAGAGGAGGGTGAAAGGTGTGCAAGGAATAGAGTGAATTGGAACAATGTTGTATACTGGGGTCGACGTGCTGTCAATGGATTGCTGTTTCATGCGTGGTGGGGTGGCGACGGGAATGGATGAAGACAGCAAATGTGATTATGTACATATGTGTATATATGTGTAAGTCTGTGTATTTATATGTATGTATACATTGAAATGTATAGGTATGTATGTATGTATGTGTGTGTGGACGTTTATGTATATACGTGTGTATGTGGGTGGGTTGGGCCATTCTTTTGTCTGTTTCCTTGTGCTACCTTGCTAATGCGGGAGATGGCGATTAAGTATGATAAAAAAATGAAGACTGGAAAAGGTACAGTGAACGCATGACATATAGTGGTGGATAGTTATCTCTCATACATGAATGACATCGTTCTAATGCTAAAATGTATCACCATTTTGGTGCATATTTGAAAAACAAATGTTGTTCACCTAATTTAAAGTGTAAAGAGTATAAAAGAAAATATACAAACTCTACCCAAAAATAACTACTTGCCTACCCTTCACTCCCACCAAAACAAACATTGCAATTAAAACCTTTTAGAACTCCCCTACATTAGGCCCTGACAACATATAATACTTCCACATAAAACATTTTGGTCTGGTTGCAAATCTTCTACCACTCCTGGTGACACAACAAAATCCCAACCTTAAGGAAACTTGCCGACAGTACCAATTCTAAAACCACCCAGCTACCGTTCCTCCTACAATTCCATATAATTTCTGTTTTCAGTATCCAGAATCATAGAAGAAATGATCCATAACAGAAGCAAACAAAATATCCCACTATCACCTATACAACATGGCTTAGATTCAACCACTCCACAACCACACTAAACACAGACCTCCCACAACATATCCTAGATATACATGTACATACACTCACACACCGTATTTTGTAGTGTATAAGAGGGTATTGTGAATTAGGCGCACACCTAAACTGGTTGAGAATATGTATAAAAAAGATTTGACCATGTACAAGGTATAATAGAGATGCTTTTTGGAAGGTCTTAAGAGTAAATGATGTGGAAGGTAAGCTACTAGAGGCAGAGAAGTTTTTACCAAGGGTGTAAGGTATGTGTACAAGTAAGAAGAGAGAAAAGTGATTGTTTCCCAGTGAAGGTTGGTCTGTGGCAGGGGTGTGTGGTTGTTTAATTTGTTTATGGATAGGGTGGTTAGGGAGGTAAATGCAAGAGTTTTGGAGTAGGGTGGTTAGGGAGGTAAATGCAAAAGTTTTGGAGAGAGGGGCAAGTATGCAGTCTGTTAGGCCTGGGAAGTGTCAGTTGTTGTTCGTCAATGATACAGCCAATGCTACACTCTTGATAAAAATTTCTCACTGCCTCTAGCAGCATATTTCCCACACTGTACACTCTTAAGACCTTCCACAAAGCATCCCATATCAACCCTAATATATGCCTTCTCCAGTCCATAAATGCTACATACAAATCCAACTGTTTTTCTAAGTATTTCTCACACACATTCTTCAAAGCATATACCTGATCCACACATCCTCTACTACTACTGAAACCACACTGCTCCTCCCCAATCTGATGCTCCGTACAAGCCTTCACCCTCTCAATCAGTATCCTCCCTTACAATTTTCTAGTGATACGCAACAAACTTATGCATCTGTAGTTTGAACATTCACATTTATCCCCTTTGTAGTGGCACTATACATACTTTCTGCCAGTCCTCAGGCACTTCACCATGATCCATACAAACATTTGATATCCTTACTAACCAGTCAACAACATACACACACATTTTTTTCACATATTCACCATTTCCTGCATTAGCGAGGTAGCGTCAAGGACAGAGGAGGACTGAGCCTTAGAGGGAATATCCTCACTTGGCCCCCTACTCTGTTCCTTCTTGATTGCTGTTTCCCACATCAACGAGGTAGCACCAAGAAACAGAGGAAGAACCACCCATCCACTCGTATACACATATATATATACATAAACACACATACATATACATAACAACATATACACATATCTATATATTCACATGTACATATTCATACTTGCTTGGCTTCATCCATTCCCATTGCCACCGTGCCCCATAGGAAACAGTATTGCCACTTTCTGATGACTTCTGCCTTATGTTCCAACCTAGTACTATTACGTAATGCTCCCTCCTAATATTCCTGCCTACTTTCTTGACTTAGTGCTCTTGTTTATTGGTTGTACCTGTTGCTTCTGTCATTTGCTTCTACAATTTTGCCAAAAGTCAGGGCTCGCACAGTGCTCAAGGCAGGAAAAAATTTAAAGTTACAAAGACTTCATTGTTGAAGAAAAATAAGACCCGTGATCATTTGGGTACTTTTATTATTTCATGATATGATTGGCACTATATTTTGTTTAATATTTTTGATTAAAAATCTTTCACTCTCAAACAGTGCTCTTTTGATTATTTTTTACTATCAAACCATGGTTTTTAAAGTATTATTTTTCACCTAGTATGTGTTTTTTGTTTAAGGAATAATGATGTCAGATTTAGAAAATGTAACCCCTTTCAATGTTTAGATAGCAAGGGAAAAGGACATTTAGTTAATTTTTTTCTGGTGTATAGTTTATGGTTGTGTCTTGTTTTTAGCATGGGAGATTTATAATTATTCTACTGTATGCCATTGTCGTCTCTCCATCTGTTGACTCTCCATTTAGGGTTCTCAGATTTCATTAGATGAGTTGGTTAGACCTATAGAGGTTGCATTAAATGCCTCAGTGTTTGCTTTATACTGCTATTTCCCAGCATCTAAAGATTTGAACAGCACAAGACCCATAACTCACTTGATTTTAGCCTGAATTATGTTCCTCTTAAGAATTTGACCTGCAAGTTAGTGAGGCTTATATAAAGGTATAAGAAAATTCTGCCTTAGTCTGTGGAACGTAATATGCATTCGTCATATTTTTCAGGGAATATTTCCTCCTGTTCTTATTTATTTATACTGTATTACTTTTGCTGCACTGCAGGCAACATGTATTCCAAGAATTGCCCTCAAATTTCTATAATTATTTGTTCATGTTGGTATCCTTAAGTATCTTCCCATTCTTCTCATGTTCATGAGGTGGCTTATGTGCATGTAGCATCATCTCTTTGGCTCAAGCTGCCCCTGTCTTAAGAAGTGAAGACTTCACGTGATGTATGCCTTTATTACATGAAATTTATAATAACAGTTTTGATCGGATATCTTAGATATTATTGCTAGTACAGTTACAAATATATCTTGGTAAGTGTTAGAATATCCTTACATGCTTTGATAAATGCCATCTACAGTCTACCATTTTGTGATGGAGTGTGGTGGTTTGCTAGGGGGTATCTTGTTACTGTTTACCCTTTTGTTTTTCTTCTTGTATCTCTCTGCTTTTTCGTACTTTTTTTTTATTCATCCCCTCACCATTTCTTACTTTTGTATCATAACTGGTCAGTTTTATTGTCATACTTTTTGATTGAATTACTCTGCTATAAACTTCCTTTCTACATAGTCATATACTCTTAATTATATGTCTTGCAACGTTCCTTAAAAAATTTTCTGCATTTTATTTACTGCTTTACATTTTTGGTGGGTTACCTTCATTATGATTTTTGCCATTTACGACCAGTGAATTAGGCTGTTGTCTGTTAAATTTCAATTGCAGTAATAATCTAGCTGTGAAAAAGGTTGACATACCGAAGCAAAATTTTATTTTGTTCTAAATTTTGTTTTTTGACCTTGATAGTGAGCTGTAGACACACAAATTTTCAGAGTATGACCGTATAGATGCATAATAGAATGAATGTCAAACTACTAGGCATTGTGGTTATCCAGTCCTACAATAACTGCCTGTCATGAGCTGATTTGATAAGGGTCATCCAACCAGAAAACTTTCTGCTTTGTCAAACTGATAGTTAATTGCTGTCTCTGCCACCCATAGGAGGTAGGTTACTTTGATGCATGTAGCAAAGGAGGGAGCTTTGCAGTTATACTAGTTGATTCCTTGAGTTTATCATTCATTTAGGAGCTTGCTGTGGCAATAGTGAAGTGAAAGGTAATGCTTATGTGCTTTAGTTTCTGGAAAGGTGTGGGTGGAGGTTTCAGTGTCTTGATAAATAAAAAGGGTTGAAGATCTGAAAGAGTAAACTTAGTGGCTATTTATTCACCTGATCCACATCGTATAATAGGGAACAGAAAATAGAGACCCTACCCTAAGAAAGGTTAAGCTGAATGTTTTCTCTGTTTTTGTGTCATGGTATTGAAAAAGAGTTATTGCACAGTTTTTTGTAATATAGGCATATGAATTACATAATTTTGTTATAATTATAATTGATAATTCTGTGTGTCTGTTGTCATTAATCCTTTCCCAATTTTAAAGAGTGGATCAAGAAAACAGCCTGTGAACAATGCTCACACATCTGCCTATGCAAATGTGTTAAAGAAAAACATGGACTTCCACATTTTTATAAGTCCTTCATGCTTTTTTACGATTACACACTAAGTTAACTCTTCAGGTAATGCCAATACTCCTTCCATTGCATTCCAAGTCATTCTGCTAGCTTTTTCATGTGAAATATTTCACCCTAATCAATTTTCTACATTGTTTCTAATTCTTACATTGTCAGCCAATCATTTTTACCTTCTATTGTACTGCTGTATTTCTTCTTGACAAACCCATCCTTCATTATACATTGTACATATGCTGTAAGACTTTTGTCCTTGTATTACAACTTGAAAATTGTATCTTATTTTTTATTTCATTGAGTAGTATGTGTGATGTTGGTTCAGATGTTCATGTAGTTTAATTAGAGATTAATGCAGACTGCCTGTTTAAAAATTTGGTAAAGTGTTTACTGCTTGCAAGACATATATTCATGTAGAAAAGGGCATCACAACCATAATTGTCCTCAGCTCTGAAATAGAGAAAAGATCTTTTTAAAGTCCCACACAGCCCAAAGCTGTGCTGCCTCCAGTAACAGGGAAATGCTGACACCTTTGGAGTGAGACGTTCTTTGACAAGACTGTGCTCCCAGTGATACAGCCTCACCAAAGGTGGCTTTTCACATGTGGTGCAACCTTTTGCAGACAGAACCTGGGAACACACTCACCCATTTGTGTATGTCCCCAGATGGTGTAGTCATTACATAAAAGTGCACTTGTGAACTTATCATGTTTCATTTTCCTTGTGGTTTTCAGCAAAAAGTAGATCCCCGCACCACTATGACCTACTGCAATATATATTTTTGGATGGTATTGCAGTGGAATTTATTATAAAAAGGGGGTGACTGTGTTGTTGACTGGTTGGAGAGGATATTCAATATGTGTATGGCTCATGGTGAAGTGCCTGAGGATTGGCAAAATGCATGCATAGTGCCATTGTACAAAGGCAAAGGGGATAAAGGTGAGTG
>JAUUDZ010464425.1:0-12077 GCA_032361705.1 Panulirus versicolor | reverse complement strand
TTATATTCTAATTCTGATCAATGTGTTTTATTTCATCCTCTTCATATGTTACTACTATATCTAAGACAAACGATATTTACCACAGCGGTCCATGAGCCTACTGATTATAAACCTTACATACACGGTATCGCGTTCTATGCAGTGTTACCAGATCTCCATCTTACCTTACACCCGTCAATACACTCGAACTCTGCGAAGTTATTTGGCAGGCTGTACATAGATATTAACAATACATATAGATCTCCCTTGGAGGTAGACTAACACACTAACTTTCAACCCCATTCTGCTTGTTAGCTAACGTTTATTCAACCAGCACAGTTTTCCGAACACAAGTTAACAGTCCTCTTGTATTACTTCTTTTATCAGCTGGTAAACAGAAACATTGATAATCAAGCAAATTCATTAAACTACCATCCTCTGTGCCCGTCTCTTGTACAGCTATAACATCCACCTTTTACAACAACGCATAAGCATGCACATCTGTGGTCCTAGTACGTAAGCTATTTACATTCCATGAAAGGATACTTAGCTTATGGTCTTTCAGTTTCTCTATTTACAACTGTAACTAACCTTATTCTCTCATTCACAAATTGTTCCATCACATCTTTCACTCGAGTTGATACCTTATGTAATACTTCAGGCATGTCTGCCCACCTGCGGTTTATCTCCTTCACAATGTCCACATTTCCGTTCGCCCAGAGAGAGGATGGTTTGTCAGTATCTAGTCCTATTACTTTCAGCTTTCTCTCTATTTTACCCCCCGTCCACCTTCCTATGTTCACAAAGATCAGCAATTACATTCTGATCATCCTCTACCTTTTTCTTAAGTGCCTGAGTGTTTTGTCGGAGTTGAACTTCTACTACATCATACACATCACCAAGTGTCATTTACCTTATCTTCTGGAGTAGATTTCGGTGCAGCCCTGACATCATTACTTGTCACCTTCAACGTGTCATCCTCTTCCATTCTCTTCTCCCACACGTTCTTAGTTGACGATAGCGTTGTCTTTTCTGTAACTCCTTGTCCTTCCTCCCTTTCCCGCTGCTGCACTTCCTCCATGGTCTGCCAATGGGCGCCGCGCACCTGTGGTCTCTTACTGCGAATTGGTGAACCAGCATTATGCGCACCGCCACAATTGCAACTGGACGGCACAACACGTTGCCCAGACTTTATTCTATTTCCATATTCCATTATTTTTTTTTTTCCACAGTAACGACAACGATATTCACTTTGGTATTTCCAGGCCATATGGCCCTACCTACTGCACTCGTAACACAAAACAGCAGTTCAATGAAATTTGAAATTCTCCTACATCTTATTCTAGGGATGAATATCTCCTCAGATTCTTCTTTTCACCCCGGATTTCATGCCGCTTTGCCAATACGAATTGTGTATCAAGAAGGAAATCGGAATCCACTACAACCGGCTACATGAATACAATCACCTTGGTATGTTGTTCTGTGTCTTGGAGTATCATTGATATCACCTCCTCGAACCCTGGCGTCGTCAGAAACTTTACCGCTTCATCCCTTGCTACGGTCAGATAGGAATTATTACTACCTTCCTTGAGCAGAGGTTCAAACTTATTATGTTGCCTTCCCAGCTCAGCAGCCCACAGCAACCGCTCATAGAATATCATGCGCGAGTCACTTGGAAAGTTCAACCTCCTCCTACCCGAGTTGTTTCCTCCACCCGGGTTGCTCGTCACATTGGTTCCGTCACCAGGATTCATTCGACCAACCTGCAGCGCTCGGTTCCCAGTTGAACAATTCTTTCTGCTTTCTTCTACGTAGGCATTCTTTTTCTTCTTATCGTTCTGGATCTCGTCACTATCACTTCCTTCACGTTGCTTCACACTAGCTCTCGCCTCCTCTTCTTTTCCTTCTGACTAATCACGTCTTGAAAACCATCTTGTCACCTCGATTGTTGTCGTTCGCGGATCATCTACTTCTAACTCGCTACTTGAAAGCTGCAGGTCGTCGTCTCTGCAGTTTCTCAGCACAATCTTTTCTAAGCCAAAATCTTTTCATGTTTCTGCCCACCACTTGCCCTAGATATGGTGCAAACCTTAGACAGCCGTCGGTGAAAATCGAAACTCCTGATGCAGAGCGAAAGGTGAGGAACGTCTGACCAGCACGGAGGTGTCCACTCAAATGTCTCAACGTCTTACAATAACACTTCTCATCGACACAGTGAGATTCGTTCGAGCCCTTCGAACTACCCCTTACTCTCCCTAGCAACGAACTTGCTGGCATAGTGTCGAAGACTTACAATAACACTTCTCAGCGACACAGTGAGGCTCGTTCGAACCCTTCGAATCCTCCCTCATTCTCCCTAGCAACGAGCTTGCTGGAATATTTTGTATGATATATGGTTCACTCCTCGTTAGGTTACCACACACTGATAGTTTAACACAGGGAATTCAACAGCGGAAACACCTCATCTTTACTGTTTTTGAATACTAGGACACGGTAATTCTACTTTGCAAATGAGAATACCACTGGTAATAAGGTCAATAACCACTTGTGCAATGTGAATATGAAATTTAACGTGGAGAATGGCTTCAGTAACCATCCGTGCATTGCACTGCAACAGTTACAGACTATTACGGACATGAGCTCAAGTATGATATAATACATATAAGACGTGACTACATGTCAACGACTTCAGGTTATCAAAGAGGTCATAGTGGATAAAATGGGTACGTGGCGTAGTCCATACGGTGTATGTGAGTGTGTTTGTGTGTATACATACATAGGGGTAAAGACATGGTACATATCCACAGGATGAGGAAACAGGGAATACGAGTGTAAGACTCCCTCCCAGTTACGCGCAAATAGCAATCATACACACGTATGATGTTCGGGAAAGCATTTACAGCAAATATTGGATCCACATTAGAATACAGAGCACCTGTTTAGTTATCTCGCTCGCGGGAGACACATTGATCTGCTGGAGAAGGTCCCGATACAGGCAATAAAAACTGCACTAACAGTGAAATATGTACGCTACAGGGAGAGGATTACTCTAGACGTGAGTAGGAAGGGAGGAGACATGACAATAATGTACAAATTTCTGAATGGATCTGAAATAATTATTGAGATCAAAACTAGAAAATGCCAGGTCGACAGGACAGAGCAGCAAGTAGGATAAAGTCTAAGAAGAAGTGAAGTAATACTTCTGTAGTGACAAATGACGTATGCATGAAATAAGGTAAGAGGAAACAGGAGTGCAAAGTATGCGAACAGATTCAGAAAAATATATGACACCAAAGAGGTTAAGAAACGGGGCCGTACAACTTTAAAACCTCCTCCCAGTAGCACATAAATAGGTAATCACATATACCATAGTTATGAAGACCTTTAGACACCTGCTTGTATACAAGATCCTGAAGCCACATGCATATCGTTTATCTTGTCAATACCTGATGAATGTGGTTCGTTTTATCTCAGCTGTTAATCCGTTCAGGTACTGTAGTAAAGTACCTTAAAGCTAATTACCAGCAATTTGTGAAAGTTTGATATTTTGTCACTGAGAAAACAAAGCAATATTTCATATATCTTAACCATTCATAATAAACTCAACAAAATATAATAGCATGCCCGATTATTCATTAGTTTGGTGGTGTACATAACAAAGGATAATAGTAATGAAACGCATGATTCTTTATTGAATACAAAGAAATACAAAGTAATTCAAACAGCTACAGACATCTGGGTTCCTTTCAGGTGTTTATGACACCAGATGTCAGTACTCACATAGTAACGTAAAAGCAGAAAAGTATAAAAATGTTTTGAAAACAAAAAGAAATTAAAATTTTGACGTAAAATAGTACATATAATGTCAGTCGTGGACTGAAAGTGAAATGTTCATCAAGTCTATTCTGAAACGCATCTGTGGTAATGCTTTCATCTAGTTTGAAAAGAAAGTACTTCGCATGTTACCAACCCTGTTGAAGGAAAAGTGCTTCGCCTCACTCGAGGTAAAACGTTTGTCCAGGAGTGAAATCAGACGAATATATCCTTAAGTAGCCGATTAGGTCCAGATTATGATTAATGAAGCCTTTGATGTTTTCTTCGATATGTTTATACCTGTGGCGGATCTGTTCTTAATCTTCTCTTTTCTAAGCTAAATAAAGTAGAGTCTGCTAATAATAATTACTTTCTCTGTTATGGAGTAACCTAAGTAGCTCGCCGATGTCCTCTCTCCATTCATTCTTTTTTTCTTTAAGTACAGTGACCAAAATTGCTCACAAAATTCAAAATTAGGGCTGACCAATGTCTTGTTAAGAGGAGGGAGGTTTCTGTAAACTTATATTCAAAAGTCCCACGTATGTATGAATCCTGGAACTTGGTTCACCTTTTTTGCTGCTTGTGTGCACTGCTTACTTGACCCGTAAGTCACCAGAGATTATTACACTCCAAATCTTATTTCTGATTTACCTTTTGTATGATGACTGATAAAAATGACGTCATTGATAAGGAATCTTTACATCCAAAACGTCTTACGTAGCGACTTTTCATCTGACAGAAGAAATGTACTGTCAATTTTCGGAATTGATTATAACTATTACCCAGAGTCGACACATCAGTTTATATATCAGCTTAATGCATGATATGGTCCCGTAGACATGTACTTACCCTTACGTATCACCTGAGAACAAAGTTGAATGTGAAAATGAATTCACATTTTCAAAATGATGTAAGCAAGTAAGTTAGCTCCACAATTTCCCTTGACGTCTCCTCATCACTGAACTTCACTGACAGTGATGTTATTTCACTGTATTTACCCCAATTTTATCTTCTTTTACAAAGCCAAGTGCTTCCTTACATTGATTCCTAGCATTACATATTCAACAGGCACATTCCAGTCTTCCTTATTCATCTTTAACAGAATTCTTTTGCTCTGTAATGCTGAGGCATAACAGGATTTCAGAAAGAAGGATGATCGAAAAAAAAAGTTCTTCCAGGAGGAGTCCCAGCTCCCATGTTCTTCCTGGATACTACACCCAATGGTAGTTGAAAACGGGAACCAAAATTACTTGAGGCCCAGGCTCCCTCCACCCCCGCAGCTATTGCCATATGATTATGCTCCCAGTATCTTCTCCCACCACAAGTAATCCCAGCTTTCACAGTCAAGTATCTTCACGAATTCCATTCAGTCATCAAACACGGACCTAAATCCACATGTTATGCAGTATCAATAACCAGTATACACAAACATATGCTCTCTGTATTAATTCATTCGTACCTTGTAAGCAGGACTTTATTTATGTCCACTTTATCTTCATGCAGCCTGACTTACTGATAGAAAGCTTATTCGAATCTCATATCTATAAATTGATTGCCATATGTCTATGATGCACAAGTATTGCCAGTACAGAGGCTGCACTGTTAAGCTGCATCGCTGCTAAATTCCCTTCAAATGCATCTTTTTTTTTTAGGGGTTCTAGAAATACCGGCCACAGATTGGGGTCTGTATTTTACCATAACCTTAAACGAATGTATTGTATACCCAATGCACGTTTCCAAATGTTATACGTCTGTGATATATTGTAAATCTGTTCAATATGGTGAAGGACTAACTCTGGAAATCTGTGTAAGTTGGCGGTAATATTAAATGCAGTGGACCACAGATTTGGGGGGTCAGCGACTTTCACGAACACGGATGTTTCAACCTCTATCTGCACATAGCTTATGTTGCAATTTTACCGCCACGTTTGGTGTGGATGTCATAAAAAGATCCAACGGTAGGAGGCGGAGTGAGTTTACGAATTCGGCTTTTTGATACAGCTGTCAGAATCATTTGAACCAATACAGACGAAAGTAGTAGTAGTAGTAGTAGTAGCAGTAGTAGTTTGTAGTAGTAGTTGTTGTGGTAGTAGTAGTAAGAAGGGAGAGGGACAATAAATCGTAGAAATGAAGGAAAAAGATGAATTCGGAAGAGAATTTAGGCAATGGAAATGTAGAGCCTATTACTAAATGTTAACATTTCCCTATTTGTCTTGTGAGAAGAATGATATTAAAGAGGACCAAATATATGCAACTATAGATCGGTATATTTCAATAAAGAAATATGCAAAAACATGGTTTGTTTTTTTTGTTTTTTTTGTTTTTGTTTTTGCCCGAGTATATAGCAGACGTACAAATCAAATCTTGGCATCCTTACATCACTGAACTTCACTAGCAATGATATTTGCAGGTGGAGCTAACGCCTCTGCATAAAGACTCAATAGCCATCGATGAGAAATGTAGTTTAATGGAAGGATGATCATATCACTGTATCCTCAACATCTCTTCGAAATATCATGGTTACCTGGGCGTCCGTAGGAATTTTTCTGAGGTAGGGAGTGAGTGGGGATTGGGATGGTGGGCAAAGACAACATCTGTGGAACGAACCTTCTAAATGAAGCCGATAGAGTCAGGGAGAGGGGGGTTGAGTTGTGGGAAGCTCCCCACAGTGGAAAATAATGAGTTTAGCATTATGGAGCTTTGCTTAAAACTTATCGAAGGCTTCCGGTTGCGCATATGCTATTCCCTCATTGACTAGGGAGGAGGCGACCCCCATTTCCTCCCCCTGTCCATTACAGACGACCATGTATGCATACCTACTGTTCTCCTTCAAGACACGTAGTATTCAGCGATCCTTTTCATCAGCAGGTATATTCAAAGGAATGGCATACATGAACAATTTTACCATTTCTAGAGTAGACTCTGGCGAGGCGAGGTGGCCATTTTCCTGCGATTTCATTCGCTACCGCCCCCAAGTTCCTTGCCATCCCAACAGCAGATGTAACCTCATGGAAATCGTCCGTCATGACCTGGAACACTTCATCGTCCCCAGGAGCTTCAGGTAGACGGGCTGTGATGGAGTCCATGTACACACGGCCCACGATGGGGCACAACTCTCCTGCAATGTTGATAGTGAAGATTACCCATGTGTTATACGTGGTAACATTCTGTTTCACAGATGATGGATGGACAATGTATGACGACTTTTAGTATGTTTGATATATCTTCAGTCAACAGCTTGTACCTCTGCGCAGGAAGTTTCAATTCAAGTATCAGATATAAAATGATAAAAAAGAAATGAGCAACGTTTGTATGTATGTATGTGGATATGTATTCATGTATGTGTGTGGATATGTATGCATGTATTCATGTGGATATGTATGCGTGTATGTGGATATGTATGTATGTGGATATGTATGTGTGTGTGGATATGTATGTATGTGGATAACCGAAACTCCAAACTTAGCAACTACTGGCGAGTTCGTTACTAAATGTTTCGCGACTTAATGGGAGGTGAGAAAACACTTCTCCCAGGGAATGAAATATGGGGCATCATCTTGATACTGCTTTACGTTAACGTAGTGCCTCAAGTGTCAAACGTTGATATGGTCTGCAGCCACTGGAGCGATCGGCCCCAAATGTTCAGCTAAGAGAAACTTTTTGGGAGAAAAGACCTTCATGTACTCTAAAATTTTAGCTACAAAAGGGTTTTTTTCTTTTTTTGCTTTATATCATTAAAGTTAATTCATTGTAGCTTTTCAGTGATAAGATTGGTACCTATTCCAAAAGTCCTTGATGAATTCGGAGTTTCGATCACCCACAAGTCCTTGATGAATTCGGAGTTTCGATCACCCACATGCATGCATATACATTTTCCATTTTAGTATTCATAGCGTATTTCAGGTTCAACTTGAGAATTACTCTTTTCTACGAAGAAAATATCAAACCAACGAAGAAAATTTGGTTGAAAGAGAAAGACGTGCCGGGGGACAAATACTGCCGAGTCTCATGATGAGATAACCAACAAACGTAAACTAAAATATCGAGATTTAACGCGAGATAAGGGTAGGGGGATCCGGTCAGGTAAGACATGATCGAATGCGAGCCACATCTCAGCCGAAGATACCGTGCTACTATATGATTCCACGAGAGAAGAGAGAGGCTGTATCCAAATGTCTCAAGATGTACAGGAAAGACGAGCTACCGAGACAAGGGAATGAGGGACTTGATCGACTGTAATGCATGTCTCAGAACGTTCAAAGACGTAGGAACATTGAGCAAACCAACAGAAACACGAACGACTCCTGATGGTTGAAGCCGCGCGTGAACGCAAATAAAATTCAAGACCAGACGAGGGAGATTATGGGCCTTTTGTGTGCTAATAAGTTTGCTTTCTACGTTGGTATATCTTTCAAGATTTGGGAGAACGTTAGATATCAAGATCCTTCCTCCTACCACCTAGTCCAAAAGCCAAGAAACCTACCTGTATTAATAGCTGTGTCTATCATGAGATATTGCAATGAGTTCTTATATATTTTAGTCTTGAGATTGGAAGGTAAAAACAACTTAAGATATAACACTACAACACTTCTCTTCCACGAATTTAACAGTATTCAAAGACTGTGTATACCTATTGGTGTTACTTTATATAGTTGTGTCCCTTACATAATGATAGATTTTCACTTGTGGTAACCTCTAGAAATCATATCTATTGGTGATAACACCAAAAGACTCGCCTCTTTACTGCAACTTTCCTAGGTTACGTATGCTAGGTTTGGTTATGATGGTGTCAACCTAGCCTAATCTAACCTAATCCAAACTAGCCTAATCTATCCTAGAAAAACATTAGGGGCTTTCCCTCTTCTATAGGTATTACTTTGATTTTTGCTTCCAAGAGGTGGCTGTTTGTGTGCCCCAACCACTAGGTAAACCACGCAATGATTGGTAAGCTGTTGCGTCACATGATTACTGTGTGCCATCGGCAACTCAAGGGGGGAGGGGGGGTTGAAAACTATTTCTTTCCCTATTCCTCAAAGCTTTGTACCTCTCCGCCCTTTCATGTCTTTACCCAATAACTATGACCTGGCATATTTCAAAAGACAGGTTTTTCACTTCCTCCAAAATCATAATCAATTTCCCTAGTATCTCCTTTTTCCCTTTCATAATCCTCTCTGTATTTCAGTCAAGGCCCAGCATTGATGTGGACTTTTGTTCGTGATTGAAGTCTCCAACGCAAAAAGAAATGACAAAAACACTTCAAGAAACGACACACAACACACTACGTGTGCCTGAAACTACGCTTGTAGGACGTCATACGCCTGGCAGCGGAGCAGCATATGTTGAGGGCACGTAGCAGAATGAACAATGTTTTATCCGATTGAATTGCATTACAAAAATATTGTTTTGCTTGATTTTGATAACAAATTTATGGAGACATTTTCTGAAAGTGTCTAAAAACATTGCTGCAAACAGAGTATAATCTGGATATCAAGGGACGAAATAAAATCATTTTTCTACTATATCGGAATAACTCAACATAATGTTACCCATTGATATCAGATCATAGTAATGATCCTTTTCACAAATTCAGTGGGTTATATTCGCTCCCTAATTGGAAAAAGTAAAAGATCCATATACGCCATAAAAATATCATTAAAGATTAATGTTATTTACTGGAGACTTTTAATCATTCAGTTGGGAAATACAACATTAATGATGAAAAAACTTTTAAGATTTAGGTTTTCACTTGATATATCCAGAGGTCGTAAAAAAACTGACACAATCCGTTATATATCACAATCTACATTCTAAATAAGAATTATGCAAAATGATACGACACTCATATGATGCGTTCCCCACGAATGTTTCAACTCACCTGTCTTGACTCTCTTGACGGCTCCAGCACCACTGCTGCCGAGTTGTTGACTGAGACCGTCCGCCCAGCCAACGGAGAAGTGAACAATCCATTCCTCACCGCTGGTCTGGTAAGGATCAGCATAGCCGATGAAACGACCAGCAGGTAACAGCTTGAAGAACGATGGCTTAGCCAACACGGACATCGCTGGCTGGAACCTAGATTTGGCAAAGCGATGTACGGTTTCCCAGGCACTAACTGTGGGTGGAAGAAACTGGAGTGTTTACAATCTAGCCTCAAGGCTTGTAGCGTAACATAGTTCCCAAATATGGACTATGGCATCTTAATCACAGATATGGTGGAAAAATACATTCTGGCTATTTGTGCTTGATATATTCCCATGTACCGATTGCTATTACCGCTGTAAAACCTAGATTCAGCGGACTTCGGAAACAACTGACGCTTTGTGTCGATCCCGGGAAAGTAGTTCGTATTGAAATAAACTTGGTCCGCCATTTCGTGCGGGCCTTCTGCTGGCCTTTCGCTGTGTTCCATCTTCAGTATTTTGCATTTGCTTGGGCTGAATTTCATGAAGCATATCAGACCTTCTTTGGAGTTTGTCTAGGTCAAGTGTTAACTTACGCATCTTAAGCATTCTTTGCTTTCCCCCGTGACCTTATCATCGTCTGCGAACAGGTTTAAGTATGAATTCACTCCCTCTGGCAGGTCATTTACGTAGAAAAAGAAAACCAATGGCTCCAGCACTGAGCACTGCAGTACGCCACTGGTCACCCCTACTCGTTTTAAAAGGGCTCCTTTGACATGTTAATTGTTCCCTTACACTTAGGTTTTAATTTCATTGAAATCTTCCCTTTATCCCAACTAGAAGAAACACCTTTTTTTGACATACTCCTTTGTGGTACGGTGTTGAATACTTTCGACCAATCTAAGAATACATAGTCCACCCTTCGCTCTCTTTAGTTTGTACAGGAGCTTACTATGTCACAGACGCCCAAGATATTTCTTCCGTGATCTTATGTTCCCTGAATCGATGTTTTCTCTAATATAGTTTCTCCTCTACAATCAGTCATCCATATGTTCTCTGGTTACATTTTTCATTGTACTAAGGACCACACTCATCAGAGTCCAGTCAGTAGTTCAGCCCAATTTCTGGATCGTCTTCCCTAAATGTAAACACAACGTTTGTAGGGGAGAAGCAGGTCTGCTTCTCCCCTACCTCTATATCTTGCCCGAGGGACGTATTGAACAATATTTCAATTGGCCTGTCAGGCTAATTTGCACATTTCTATGACTCATATGGGGAACTTTTATGAGGTCTATGAACCTTATATGAGTCAAAGTCCTTTGACAGCCTACTTATGACTTTTCTGAATGTTTCATTACTTTCCAAGATTCCCCCCCCCCCCCCAGCCGACACCCTCCCTACCCATCCCATGGCGCTGGTCTTGGTAAGATCGAATTGACCAAAACGAAAACATTTCTCGTGCATGACATTTACTCGAAGTAAGTCTTAATATCTACAATTCTCGCTCACGTAAAACTTTAATCTTCTGGCCATCGGTACTCGGGAAGTATAACTCCCCAGATCACCAGTGTTGTTAGATATTGATGAACTGGTAACTTGAGAAAGATAACTCCTGAAGGAATAAATAGTTCGGGGTAAATCGACCTAAAACCTAAGAAACATCATAGATAACGTGCTTTAGCTTTATTTTGTATATAAAACTTGAAGAAAAAAATATTCTATTCAGTTTGTAGAATGTTTATAAGATTTGTAGCTTTCAATATCTAGTATCTAAGCTTCATTTAAGTAAATTTCTAATGAATTTAATGTTTCATTCATACAAGTAATGAATTATATTATATGAGAGAAACATTTCCCTCTCATGTTCATCCTGCAAGGAGAGACATGCGTAGTGACAATGTAGGTGGTCATATAGAACTGCCCTGAACACCTGAGGGAGGCGCTGCCGAGCTGGAGCTCCTGACAGTACACCACAACCTGGAGCTCCTGACCTTACACAGGTGCAGCGTGACCTTGGCTACTGACCTCAGCTGAAGCCGATGGTAGCACACCCGTGTGACCTGGCTACTGACCTGCGATGAGGCCGGTGATGGCGCCCCCAGGTCTGATGAAGTCAAGATGAGTGCCAAGCCCCTGGATGCAGCCGGTGGTGGCCGCCGCATGCAGTACCAGAGGTCGGTTTCTGTCACCACAAAATATATCATGATATAATGGATGGTTCACGTCTGATCAAACATAGGATGATATCTGATACATAGACAAATGGTATGTATAAATAAAGTGAAGAAAAAAGGAGCAACGCCAGTGTGAAACACACACACACTCTCTCTCTCTCTCTCTCTCTCTCTCTCTCTCTCTCTCTCTCTCTCTCTCTCTCTCTCTCTC
>JAUUDZ010464414.1:1307-12078 GCA_032361705.1 Panulirus versicolor | reverse complement strand
GGTTGAGAATGCAAAAGGAATGAATTGTAGATCGGTAGAGTGGGTGAAACATAATACTTTGTGCGGTTTGAGCTTGTTGAAAGAATGCGAAATGGGAGTTTACAAGTAGAGCTTAAGAAAGCATAATCAAAGAGGTTCATAGTGAGAGGAATACAACCTCTGACATGAGGAAACAGAGTGGAAGAGTACTGGATGGAGAGAAATCATGGAACAATGCATGGAATGATGTATGCAAGGAAGGCATGTATGGACAGGGAAGGGTGGAGACTCTCGCCTTGGCCACCCCATTGAAGGAAGTTCCCGCAGGGATTGGGCAGTATACAGAATGTGTATATAACACATTAGAATGTAAAACCATGTTGTATATATTAGGCAAGACAATACACAAAAAGCAACAGCCTACCATCCCATCTGCTTGGTCTTCTTAGGCATGCGTGTCAGAGGTGGATCTAGACATGACAGATGATAATAATGTCCACATGTATCACATTCAATCAATAAATGTTGTTCTTTTGTCATTTGACAGATGCGACATCTATTCAGTGGCAGGGTACTTGATACTGTCTCTGAAAAGAGAAAATTTACTTACATGTAAATCAGCTTACACAAATATAACTCACATTTTTTTCACATGTTTGGTAAACAAATACTATGTCAATTTTATAATCAATTTATGAAACTTAGAAATAATATATGGACCAGAAATGATCAACTACTGTCATAAGTTTAATCTTTATACCTACACATGTAACAAAAGAAAGAGTGAAATCTCCTAAGTAAAAATTCGTAATTCTTAAATGGGTAGGTAGTAGTTGGTAGGCAGCCAATGACCAGGGAGGTATGTTACCAGTACTTCCCGCTTGGGTATTGGGAGGGTTAGAGATGGATGTATAGTGAGCTAGCACTTTAGTGGTTGTCAAGCTGCACTCTTCTGACCCAGGCAGCTGCCTTTCCTTTCTGCGTTACCCACACGAAAACTATTGGCTTTCTGTCCAAATACATACAATCTCTCCTTGTCCTGGATAACACTTGACAACACAGCATACACAGTTCATTCTTTGTAACTCTAGATTTTCTTGAGGTGAGCACTATGCGCTAGCCCTGCCTTTCGGCAAAATGGTAGGAGCAATATATTGAAGCAGTAGATAGGAATATTTAGGAAGGAGCATTGGGTAGACACATTAAGTAGAAGTAGTAGGTATGAACATTAGGCAAGAGCATTAGGAGTAGACAGTAGGAACATTATGTTGGAGCCTCAACCAAACATTGTTAGACTTGCCCTTTGCCAATGGCCTATTAAGGGTGAGGTACTAAAGGCTAAGAAGCGGCACTGGAGTTCATAAGCTATAGAGACTCTCTTGCCATGGTCACCACTTTGAGGGAGTTCCAGGAGGGAACATGTGTTACAAATATAGAGAGATAGATAAACTCGAATGGCCTTCAAGCTCTCCCTGATAAAGCTTAAATTTCAAATGCTGTGAATGTATTCACACAGATTCTTCTAACAAAGAATGTCCCAATTTCATCATATTGCTTTAAAAACAACCTAGGCTAATATAACACTTGCAGAATGTTTTATCTTTTATAATACACTAAACAGAATGATTCCTCCACTGTGGCTTGATATTTGAGGTATGCATAGAAAGCAGCCCTGTTCACTTTGGCTGTCAACCACAGTCTCTTGTGAGCTACAAACAACAGCATTATTCAGAATAAAATGGAAGGGTTTTCAATTCACCGTTCTTCAGTAAAAATAATGACTGCTAGAATAATATAATTCTAGCAGGAACTGAAAAGCTGTTCTAATAACAACACCATCAAACACTAAAATGAAAAGAAGGTAAATACATGCATCCATCAGGCCTCCTTGTTAAAGATCTGATGCTGGTCTCTCCACATAAAAGCGAATATCTACTTTAAATAGGGTCTGGAAAATACATTCTTAAAATACAAAGCTGGCCTTGCCAGATTCCACCTGAATGTGGTTATCATCAGCAGACAAAAAGGTGTCCAATTTTGTTAAAGAATTCATTTCATCTCTACACCCCTTTTCCCTAGTTTTACTTTCATCTCTCTTATCACTCCATCCATATGTATGTTAAAAAGCCAAGGTGACAGAAGCATCAATGAAGGAAGCAAATGGGGATATGGCAGCAAGCAAGCAAAGAAGAGATGAAGAACTATCATGAGTATTTTGAAGACTGCTGAAAAAGTTAAATGAGAGGGTGGCACATGTGGAGGTATGTGAAGAGAGTCACTGCAAGAACTTGGTGAAAAGATAAGAGGTGATGAATGCGTTGAGTAAGATCAAGTGTGGGAAAGTAGCTGGAGTGGATAGGATTGCAGGTGAATCTCTCATCAAAGGGAAAAATGATACTGATTGGTGAGTTTGGATTTTCAATGTACTAATGAATCACTCAAGGCAAGGTGCCCGAGACTTGATGGAATGCCTATTTAGTGCCATTGCTTAAAGGGGAACAAGAGTGAATGTTAAGATTACAGGGGCATAAGGTGGTTGAGTATCCCTTGTAAGCTGTACAAGAGAGTGCTAATTGAGAGGGTGGTGGGATGCACAGAGCATCAGACTGGGGAGGGACAATGTGGCTTCCAGAGTGGTAGAGGGAGTTTGGATCAGGTATCTGCTTTGAAGAATCTGTATGATAAATACTTAGAGAAAGAAAATGTGAAGGTGGGTCTACATCAAGGGTGTGTGGTGTCACCAAGCCTATTTAATCCATTTATGGATGGGGTGACATGGTAAATGCGAGGATCTTTGGGAGGGATGGCTCTACATTCTGTTGGGGTGGTGGGCCTAAGAGGTGAGTCAGTTGCTGTTCGATGATGACATTTCTTTTGTGGCAGGCTCAAGGAATAAATTGCAGTAGTTGGTGTCTGAGTTTGAAAGTGTAAGAAAGGAGAAAGCTGAAAAATATAAAGTTTAGCAAAGGTGAGAGCCAGGTTGGTTGAAGTACAAGTTGAGGGTAGAAAACCTGTAGGAAGTGGAGCATTTTAAATAGCATGAAGTAGAAATGGCAGCAGATGGACTCATGGGAAATGCTGCAAACCATAGGGAGGATGAAGGGGTCAAGATCCTGAGTGCACTGAAGAGAGTATGTGGAAAGAGGGGTCGTGAGGATTAAGATGAGCATGTCTGAGGTTATAGTAGTCCTAACTGTGTTATATGGAAAGGAGGTGTAGGCCCTATATTAAGAAAAAAGGTTGGGAAAATTGAATGTGTTGGAAAGGAAGTGTCTGACGACAATACAGGGTGTGAGGAGGGTTGACCTATTAACAAATGGTAGGTTACAGGATACAAGATAGGTATGAGTATTAGAAGAGTATGGCTGAAAGAGATGAAGATGGTGCAATGAAATAATTTGGACATAAAGAGAAGATGAGTGAAGAAGGGCTGACTAAGAGGGTATACATTTCAGAACTGGAGGAAACAAGGAGACAGGAGAGACAAAGGATGAGATGGAAGGATGGAGTGAAAAAAGCTTGCATGATCAGGACATGAATATGCAAGTGTGTGTGAAACGTGCATGAGATAGAGTGAATTAGAGGAATATGGTAAGCTGGAAATGATGTGTTGTCAGCAGGTTGAACCAAGGCATATGAAGAGGTCAGAGGAAACCACCCAGAGGTTTTTAAGGATAGCTGTGAATACGGGGCACCTGCTTTTGGTGCAGTATGCATGAGAGCTTGAAAGAGAATCTAAGCAAATGAGGCTGATTTTCATCTGATCCTGGGGCTACCTTGTTATTTGGGGAACAATGAACAGGCATAAAATAAGTATATGAAAATTACTATCAATATCAGCTGCTAAATACAATGAACTGAAATGCACTACATAAAAAATGATGATTTCTGGTCATAAGTCCAGGACTCACCTCCTGTGTGTGGTACCTGCTCTGTTATGATCATTTTGGCTGCTGCCTTAGTCTTGATAGGCCCCTGCAAAGTGCCCTTAGGTAGTGGCCTAGTAGGTAGTGGAGGGCTTGGAGGGTTATGAAGGGCAGCTACAACAGGCGGGAGAGGGAGAGGTCTCCCAGCTAAACCTTTGAGAAGATCATGAAGTTCCAGAGCCTTGTTGAGAAGTATATCATTCTCAGATTTAATGCTTTCACACTCAGCCTCCATATGCTTGCATCTGTGAAGATAAGCTGCTTTAAAACAAAGACAGAAAAATTTCAGACTGATACTGAAGATAATAAAGTCACAGTTACTATATCTTGATATGAAGATGTTAACCTTCCTAAAAATAAGTGTAATCTGACCTAAAGCTTTACAGAAAAAACTAACACATATTACTTCTCAAAGGCATGTCATGATTGTGTGCTCACACATAAGAAATGAAAGCACTTCACAAATACATTTTGTTTTTAGGACCTAAGTACTTCTACCTGACTGTGGAAGCATCAGATAAAAATTAAGACATATCTGTACACATCCACTCTCTAGCTGTCATGAATAATGTACTTCAAAGAAAACATCATCTTTAGCCATGTCCAACACACTATCCACAAGTAACCTTGCCTGTTTCATATACCATGGTTCAGACCACTGGTAGCGTACCATCCCCCACATACCACACTGATCCATTTCATTTTATTCCATTTAGGCCTCTCACTCTCTTTATGTTCAGGCCCCAATACCCTAAAGCATTGTTCAATCCGTGCTTCCATCTCCAACTCCCTCTTGGTCTTCCCTTCCCCCTTCCTCCCTTAACTTTTGATAATGAGATCCTCTGTCAGTCTTTCTTCATCCACCCTCTCCATATGTTTCAACCATCTCCACACGTCTTGATCAGTACTCTCAGTTAGACTATGCTTACTACTATATTTCTCCCTTATGCTTATCCCTTACATGATCAACCTATCTCACAACACAACATCAGATATTTCATTTCTATGTTCACTTTCTTTTATTTTTTTTTGTATCCAGAGCATAGAAGTAAAGGATGGCCTAATATGATTATCATCTAGCAGGAAATAAACTGCAGAAGTTGGTGAATGAGTTTGGAAAAGTGTGTGAATAGAAGCAAGGTTATTAGGTTCAGCAGGGTTGAGGGACAAGTTAATTGGGATGTAAGTTTGAGTGGAGAAAAACTGAAGGAAGTAAAGTGTCTTAGATAACTTGGAGAGGACTTAGCAACGAATGGAACCATGGAAGTAGAAGTGAGTCACAGGGTGAGGGAGGGGGCAAAGGTTCTGGGAGCGATGAAGAATGTGTGGAAGGAGAGAACGTTATCTCAGAGAGCAAAAATCGGTATGTTTGAAGGAATAGTAGTTCCAACAATATCATATGGTTGCAAGGTTTGGGCTATAGATAGGGTTGTACGGAGGAGGGTGGACATGTTGGAAATGAAATGTTTGAGGACAACATGCGGTGTGAGGAGGATTGATCGAGTAAGTAATGAAAGGGTAAGACAGATGTGTGGAAAGAAAAGTGTGGTTGAGAGAGCAGAAGAGGAGGTGTTGAAATGGTTTGAACATATGGAGAGAATGAGTGAGGAAAGATTGACAAAGATGATATATATATGTCAGAGGTGGAGGGAACAAGGAGAAGCAGGAGGTGGAGGGATGGAGTGAAAAAATTTTGAGTGATTGGGGCCTGAACATACAGGAGAGTGAGAGGTGTGCAAGGAAAAATGTGAATTGGAATGACGTGGTATACTGGGGTCGACGTGCTGTCAATGGACTGAACCAGGGCATGTGAAATGTCTGAGGTAAACCATGGAAAAGTCTGTGGGGCCTGGATTGGGAGCTGTGGTTTTGGTGCATTACACATAACAGCTAGAGACAGTGTGAACAAATATGGCCTTTTCTGTCTGAAGCAGGGGTAGCAATGCTGTTACCTGTGGGGCAAGGTGGCACCAGGAATGGATGAAGGCAATTAAGTATATGTACAGATGTGTATACATTGATAAGTATATGTAAATGTATGTACATGTGCATATGTGGTCATATATGTATTTATGGTGTATGTATATACATGTGTATGTGGGTGGGTCGGGCCATTCTTTCGTCATTTACTTGCACTACCTCGCTAACACAGGAGACAGCGACAAAGTATAATAAATATACAGGGGATAGGGGAGAAAGAATACTTCCCACGTATTCCCTGCATGTCGTAGACTGTGACTAAAAGGGGAGGGAGAGGGGGGCTGGAAATCCTCCCCTCTCTTTTTTAATTTTCCAAAAGAAGGAACAAAGAAGGGGGCCAAAGGAGGATATTCCCTCAAAGGGTTAGTCCTCTGTTCTTAACGCTACCTCGCTAATGCAGGAAATGGCAAACAGTATAAAAAAAATACACACACATATATATATGTGCATATGAGTGGATGGGCAGTTCTTTTTCTGTTTCCTGGCGCTACCTCACTGATGCGGGAAATGGTGATTAATGTAATAAAAAAATTACAGGAAATAAACTTAAGGATTCTGTGTGTGAGAAGGATGGGAGTAGATATCGCCCTTTACCTGTTGCCAGAATTCCACATTGGGAGAATGGTTAACAGAAAAACTGTCTGCTGGCAAATATAAGAATAGCTTTCATGTATACTGATAAAGAATATTCAGAAAGTTATTCATACCCTACATAAGGCCAAAACTACAATATGCTTCTCATGTTCGCTTGCCACACCTAAAGAAGCACAAAGAGCTCATATAGAAGGTGCAGAGGAGGGCTACAAAAGATGGTATCAGAACTATTACAGCTAAACTACAGGGAAAGGCTAGAGACTTTGAACTTATCAATCTTGCAACTTGTCACAACCTTCAAGTTTTTAAATGGGAATGACAAAGTAGATTGTGGATAGTTCTTTGAGAGATGTAGGGATAGAGCAACCAAGGGAAACAACCTAAAATTAAATAAACAACTTGAAAATAAGGATGTAAAGAAATACTTTTATGGTATAGGCATGGTGGATGAACAGAACAGATTCACGAAGGGCATAGTTAATGCAGCCGGTCACATGACAGAAGAGAGTGCTCAAGAGATGGGGACCCGTAGATGTAAAACTCTTTCCCCATACAATACAAATACATAAAAAATGGGTAACTGCACACACCACAAAACATTGTAAGGGCTACTATACCTTCACACATACCCACCTTTGCCATAACACTTTAATTCACCTAAGACCATATTGCCCTCTCCAACCCTCTGATGCACTTCAGCTCTATGGTTTCATCCACTGTCATATCCACTCCCAGGTACCTAAATCACTCCACTTATCTCAGGTTCCTCCCATTTAAACTTCCTCAAACCATCATGTCTCCTTCCTTTACTGCACCATATTACTTTTCTTTTGCTCAAATATACTCTCAACTTTCTCCTTTTGCACACCCTTCCAAACTCTGCTATACATGAATGAAAATATCAAAGTATATCAACAAGACCAATAATTCATCCAAATCCAAAAGTTGTAACTAACAGTATGAATTAATCAAATGTAAGTACTATGACTCTAGTCCCTAAACAGAATGTCAAGAACATTAGTGGTCATAACCTTCTCTAATATCTGACTACATAAAGCACAGCTTAGAAAACTTGAAAACTTTCCATATAATCAAAAACAAAGGTCCAAAATGACACACATAGCCTCCACAACCTCTTCGCATCACTACTACCTGATAGCAATAAACACAATCAAAGAGCTAACATGAATGATGGCCTTACCACAGTCAAAAAAGCAATAAACACCATTAAATAGCTAACATGAATAATGGCCTTACCACAGTCAAAAAATCAATCTCAGCAGTCAACAACCAACAAACAATACACATACAGCTCCATCATGCTATCAGAGCTCACCTACAGAGGATATTAACTCATTTGAAGCCCTCACTGTTGAGCATGCAACAAGCAGCACTAGTTTCATGCATTACCAATAAACAAGCATTAGGAATGGCAAGTGTGTCTTCATTTCATCCTGTCTAGCACCAGAAATGAGTCTCTCAGAGTCAAAACACATCTAAGTCTGACAGTAAATTGAAGACACTAGTATTCATAATCAATTAGGTGAGTGGTTGATGTTCAGGATGTAAACTATTCATTCATTCCCTACTATGGTTACACATTCTCTTAAGTATTCGGTGATGCTTATATCTAACAGGACTGCATTTCAAATCATATCTCTAAAGTTACCAAAAATTATATACATATGTCTCAAATGAAGGCCATGAACAAAATAATTTCCATGTGAAGCCACTGAATACTGAAACTCTTATTTTCTAAAATCAAAGTAAAACCTTTTCAGAAGCTAGAAGCATTTGATGAAGCCATTCAAAAAAAAAAAGGTGTGCCCTGAAATTTTACTAGATATTAGGTAATCTATTCATCAAATGAAACTCTATTCCTGTTTACATGGGATGGATCAATTGCAAACAGCATTTCCACTCACATCTACCCTTAACTTCCACTCAGTGTGCTAAAATAAAAACAAAGGCTTCTACACTAATATAGTAAATCTTAAGTAATCCCATTGCATAATTACTTAATCAAAAAAAGACATGCAAACTGATATTGGAAACAATAAATTAACTAACCAGCCATTTTCTTCAGCCTAAAGACATCAATACACACATCCCTTTATGGACCACAGACTGCAATAACTGAGGTGCATGAGGAAGATTAACTGAAGACATGTTATCAAACATCTGACATGATCTAAGCCCAACTCAACATAAGTACACACTAGAAAACTTTCTGGTATTGACCTTTCAGTCTGTTCCAGTTGTTTTTACTACACTTTAACAAGTTAGTTCAAGATTTTCACAGAAGTAATTACTTTCCAATGCTGCTCAGCAAAGCACAGAATTCTACACTGAAGAGCCCCTAGATGGATACTTCAGATGGCTATGAATGTAAAGCTAGAAATTTGATCAATCAAAGATGGTATGAATTTCCTAGTGATGTCCTGGTCATGAAGAAGCATATGCTTATTTTGAAAATGCTATTTTAGATGCAGCCGGGAACTGCTCTTGTAAACCAAAACAAAGATTAATGATGATGTAGCCTCCCAAGTCCTTCCTACACACAGAATCCTGAAGCTTATTTCATAGTGGATAATAAAAATTCTGAGGCCTTCTTGCATGCAGTCCCATCCTCATTACTTTACATTTGCCTGGGCTGAATTTCATCAAACATGTATAAGACCAACTTTGGATTGTGTTTGGGTCCCCCTTGTAAGTTGAAGCAATCTTCTAGCCTTTAAATTCCCTCATGACCTTTGCTTTAACACATTCTGGTTGGAGTCCATTCCATCAAGTAAGTCATTTACTGATCAAGACAAGTGATGGTCCCAGAACAGACCCCTGTGGTACTCTGCTGATCATGTCGACTCATTTGGGAGGCTCCTCTGACACGCATCCTTTGTTCCCTTCCACTGTGATAATCTCCAGCTCAATGGAAATTCCTCCTTATTCCTGCAAGGTGATCCAGCTTCTCAATCAGCTTACCTTCTAGTGCAGTGTATAAACAATCCACTCAGCCTTCCATTTTGCATAAGACAGAGCTCACTCTCTCATAGAAATCAATGAAGTTTGTTACTCAAATGTAATTAACTAATCATACTGTATGGGGCAATTGTGGGGCCCCATCTCTTGAAAATTCTCTAACATACAACTTCTTAAAGTTTTATATGCAGTCTGCATTAACCATCTTCTCATTCATTTAATTCCACTCCTTCACCACTCTTATGCTATAAAAGTAATTCTTTCAATTTTTTTTCAATACGTTTGTTGCTTAATTTCATGTTAAGACCTCTACCTGACCTATCCTACATCTCTAAATGAACTGTTCAATGTCTGCATCATCAATCTGTTTAAAAAAACTTTAAAAGTTGTGATCAGGTCACCTGTCACTCTTCTCTCTTCAACGGTAAACAAATTTAAAGCTTCTAGCCTTTCCATGTAGCTAGGCTCTCTTAATTCTCTTCAGTCATTTTATTCCAATCTTATACTATAAAAGGAATTCTTTACATATTTTTGTGAAAGTTTCTTGCTTAATCTCATGCCACTTTTGAATGACTTACCCCTACAACTTTCAGAGAACATTCATTGCCTATGTCATCAATCTGGTGTGAAAATTAAAATATTGTTATCAAGTCACTCTTCTCTCTTCTCTTCTGCAATGTAAGTAAATTCAAGGCTCCTGGCCTTCCCCTATAGCTTAGATTTCTTAATCCCGGCAAAATCTTTCATGCTCTTCTCTGGACATATGTTAGCTTTTTGTGCCTCTTTAGGTCAAGAATCAAGGCTATGGAAATGACTTATTTGAGATGAGCATGTAGCATGACTAGATGGAAAGAAGAAAGTAATAAAAGGGTGTACAAGTGATTTGGTATGGCAGGGAATGCAAAGGGAATGCATTGTCGGGTGGTAGAGTGGGTGAAACGTAATACTTTGAGGTGATTTGAGCATGAGGATAGAATGCAAGACAGATAGTGTGCAATAACAGTGTATGATAGCAAGATTAAAGAGGTTGGTGAGAGAGGATGACAACCTGTGACACTGGGGAACAGAATGGAAGAGTACTGAAGGGAGAGAATTGAGAGAAGAATGTGTGGAATGGTGTATGTAAATAAAGCACGAACAGATGGGGATAAGTGGAGACTTTCACCATGGCCACCAACTTGATGAGAGTTCCCAGAGGGAACATCTTTGATGGTGAAAGCTAAGTTTATATTTCATGTATCAATTTGTGAATTTCTTGTTCTCTTGGGAAAATTTGCGATGCAAGGGAAATTAACTCCTACTGGACTGCTGTT
>JAUUDZ010464402.1:0-23285 GCA_032361705.1 Panulirus versicolor | reverse complement strand
TATATATATATACACACACACACACACACACACACACACACAACAAAAACACTATCCTTACACTTATGTTAAACAATGTGCATAAAACAAATTATACTATGAAAGGTATAATTTTCAAATAGTAATAAAGCATCCTATTTTTTCTTTCGAGAGTAAGTAATATATATATATATATAGCAACTACCATAAATATCAAAAAATGCATCTCACATTCATACTAACCAACCCTACCAAGAAAACAGGAGTTGTAGTGTTCATTTTGGAATTCATCGGATTCATCTGTTAAGATAATTTCTTTGATGGGAATGCCATTTAAAATAATACATACTACTGCCCCAAGAACATCTATGTACCTCCCAAAGCCCTCAGGAAGCCAGCCATATCTACCATAAGGGACCACAGGTCAAGAGGTGAGGTGATGTCATGTGTATGTCTTGACGGGGGTGAAAACAGGTACTTAATTAGTCGGTGTTCAGTTTCTTCAGTGAGGAAACAATGTTAGGCTTGTCTGGTCTTGTGACAAGCTGAGCTGACTTTTGTATTGTTAGAAATGAATGGTATCCAGAGTACAAAAAAGAAGAGTGACTCATTTATGGCATCTGTCTAGTGGAGTGGAATACAAGATTCAGGAAAGAGGAGGAAAAGGAGGCATTTGTTTAGTGCTTTTTGAGTGATTGTGTTGCGAATACAGGTTGATGAAGTGTGAAGCAAGAATAAGCCATTCATTTTTACCAGGGGGATAGTCCATGGTTATTGTTGTGTCTTTTGCATATTTTACTCCTACATCTCTTGAAGAGCTGTTCATGGCCTGTCATCAATTTGGTTTAAAAATTTAAAAGTTGTGATCAGGTCTCTTCCTTGATGGGCAGATTAAAGACCTTTAGCTTTTATCTGTAACTAAGCTCATCTAAATATGGTACTTCCTTTGTTGTTCTCCTCGGGACTTTCTCTTTTAGCTCCATGTGCTTCTTCTTCCCTCATCTGATCCTATGAATCTATAGTTAACTCTCTAACTGATAAAGCCATTCTTTTCAGTACTTATTTTCCTCTAATTCTTCTTTGCATGATTCTGCATCTACTCCTTCCTGTTTCCTCCTGCTGAACCCATGCCTTCTAAATTCTCCTATCACAGGACTTCCCCAAGTACAGTATTTTCCTAACTTCATGTGGGCAAGGCATATAGCTCAGATGGCACATCTCAAGTCCTGAGGGAGTGTACCTCTAATCCTTACTCACCTATTTTGTTTCTGTCTAGAAACTCAAATTCTTCCTTTTCCTCAGAACCACACCTTAATGTAGCCCATCACTGAGAAATGAAAATATTCTAATCTTTCCAAATACTGCCCCATTGCTTTCACTTCTGCTATCATCAGAGTCTTTGAAATTCCTCCTGACTCATTTTCCCAAACACTTAGAATCCCATTCCCTTCCTTTTGATCACAAATACAGCTTTTGCAATACAATGACTACTGGTGATCTTTTCTCTTGAGTGACTCATTTTCTGGTCCTCCTCTAAAGGGAATTTTGGTGAATCTTTTTTTGTGCCCCTCAACATCTCTTAAACACTGAACAGGGTGTGGCATTAATCTCTGCTTTCTAAACTTACTTCCTTTGGCTTTTCTGCTTCTCTCTAATGTGCAGCTTCCTTTCAAGTCAATCCAATGTTATACAAACTGATGGAGGAACTTCCCACTCTTATCCTGTCTACAGAGGGGTTCTTTAGGGTTCTGCCCTATCACATACTCATTTTGTCTCTCAATAAATAGTCTATCTACAACCTCAAACCCTGTTGTCATTTATATTGATGATTCCATTTTCTTCACATCAACTCACTTTTCATCATCTCTTCACTCTCATTCTCATATTCATACTAAACATATATCCTCTCTTAATTAAGACACCTTCAGCATCTCGGAATGTGAGGAAGTTACTTCGTTAATCTAAATATGCTAAACTGCACTAAAAATTTCTACCTCTATGTCTTTCTGTGTTACTCATTTCCCTCTGAAATTTCAATACACCACAATTCAACCCTGCAATACTATAAACATAGGTATAACTCTATCCTCTGCTCTGTCCCAGAAACACCAGATAACCAACATCACAAAATCTTGTTCCTAAAAGTTGGAGTTATTGCATAGGTGTTGTAATAATTTTTCTTCTGAGCAACTGTTTCATATCTGCAATTTTATTTGCCCTAGTATGAAGTACTGCTGCTTCCCAAAGTTTTAGTGTGGAGTCAGGCCAAATGAGGGGTGACCATTAGGATAACTCTTTCTCTTAAACAGCAAAGGTGCAATTCTCTTTCTATACATGTTCCTCTCCCTATAATCTTATTGCCTTCAAAAGTAAGGTCTACAAACACCTAAGGAGCTCTAACACAATTTCTTCATCCTTTTTCTCACACCACATTTTCCTTTCACCTGAAATGGCCATCACTGGGGGTACAGTTTGCCCATGATACATCAGTCACTGTAAATAAAACGGTGGGAGAGAAAAAGTAATGATGAATATAGAGACACAATTCTAAAGTATTTATGAAAATATTTGAATATACTAAATGTTAAGCGAAATAAGAAGTCAAGAAGTGTATTCATAAACTGATACACATTTTAGATAAAGAACACTAAATCAGATTTACCCTAATGATTGATATAACATCGTCAAATGCTTTCGTAAAACTGAAGAAAACTTACACAGTCAAATCAATGGATATTTCTAACCAATACTGGCCAATACACTATTTGCAGATTTACTTTTAAATATTGGTTAATACATGTAGTTGTTCCTATGTGGGATAAATCTGATGTGTAACAAAGTTTTTTACAGCACAAAAGTTCCATAGCCAAAAGCTGGGAGGGCTCTGACAGACAGGAAAAAATGCGTATTAAACTAAAGAAAAAAAGCACATCCTACCCTAACCAAACTTATCCTGTACTCTAACCAGGGGTGAAACATCAACCTAACCAAACCTACAACAAGCAAATCTGTCGGACAACAATTCTCACATGCAGCACTGCAAAAGTACCAACATAAATCTGTTTCAGCATCATTATGCACATGTAAAACCAAAAAAGCTATATGAATAACATATCAATTAACATGGCTCCAAATACATGGAAAATATTCAAAGAAATAAAATGTGATGACTGAAGTGGGAGGGGAGTATGGAGATCTGGAGCAAGCAAGTTGGTCTGCATGGAAAAAACAATTAAATAATGTAACATTGAAAGTCTAGTTACACACCAGAAACTGCAGAAACTCAAGACATTTCAACACTTTTGCCTCTGTAGGGCAATGCAAAATATCCAGTAAAAAGAATGCACATGTTTCATTCAGTACTATCACTTTATTGTAAGATAGTTTTGGCTAAATTTAAAAAATCATTAAGCACAAATTTTTAATTCAAGCATTTTCACCTTGAAGGAATGCTAGTTATGAATTAATGAATGTAATTAATGAATGTAAAGGAACATTACTTTCTTATGCTTTAAGAGTGCTTTCCCTCTTGCTACTGTCTTTCTTTTTTCATTTCAATAATCAATTCATGTTTGAAATTTAGATTAAAAGCATGAAAAGTTTGCTGACTATTCTGAACCTGCCTTACTCAAGACAAGAGGAAAATCAAAGTATACAATTGCCTGAAGCTATCAAATATGACTAGATAATGTTACTTGCATTCAGAAACAGTCTTAAGGAAACATGGGGCAATATCAACTAACTAAAGCTTGTCATAAAGGAAAACTACTAGTTAAAAAAAACTGAGTGCCATAATGTTTACATTTTTTCGTTGGCTATAACTTGGTCCCTACTTAGGTCTGCTTGTATTCAAAACAGCTGGCTCATCACTGACACTGCATTCTACATCAGGTTGCCTTTGCATTTCAGGATCATTCCAAGGATTTCAACTAAATATAAAAATATGAGGCAAACAATAACTGAGAAAAAAGAAAAAGAAAATAATGATAGGTTATTCTTTAAAGAATGACACTTTGCCATTGGTTGAGATATGTTCCCACTGGCTTAACTAATTAAATTATCTAAAAATCAAATTAAGAGTAATACTGTAATACAAGGCCTTTGCATTTTCTAAAAAGGTATATATCGGATAACTGTAACTCTGGCTAAAAAGAAATAAGATATCTGAAAATATAAAAAATCCCCTACAATGTACTACAAAATACGAGTCAAAATAGGTAGCTATACACCCCTCCTCTACCTCTAAATATCATTTGCATCATTAATCTATGAATTAAAAAATATATATACATTGCAATTAAAATTCTTTCACGATATTATGGAGGAAAAGAGGTCAGAGCATCATCAACATACACAGACTAAAAAATTCCAGATACAATGTATACAGCAACCGTCTTGTGGCACTAAGCACTCTACAGCTATTATGTTCTTGAATTAAAGAAAATCCACAAAGAATTAATCCCTGATGCATCTTATATTTCTATTTACATTCTGTTCATTTTAGAAGCGACGATATATTCGTAAGACTTCTAAGGTAATTAACAACAAGTGAGCCGATCACTTAAGGAACACTTTCTTGATGAAACATGAGAATCCCCAATAGTCCAGCATCTAGAAGGCAAACATCTTGAGTTACCTTCACCTTAAGATACGGTGTAAAGAAAATGAGTTGTGAGATATATTATATATATATATATATATATATATGTATATATATGAAAAAGTCCCTTAATCACCACTTCACAAACAAGACCCACTGATTAAGACCTATGTTGTTTTAATAATTCAAACTAACAGGCAGTCTTTGGAAAACTGAAAGGGAAGTATATCACATCTAACGTATAATCGGCAGTGGGCCTGTTCATTGTGAAAAGACAGATACAGATAAACAGGCAGTTTCAGTTTTTATTAGTATATCCTATATAAAGTGGTTGTTGTTCATTGTTTCAACAATTAATTATAATTATAATTGACACTAAATTTAATCCTTAGGTATCCTTGTTGATGCTTGAAGAATCTTGCTTTGCTGTGAAAAAAAATTAACTTTAGTTAATACAATCATGAAATATATATTTTGTGTGTCAAAAGAAGCATTACAGACACCACAGTTATCAAATTTTAAATCTTGAAGAACTGATTTGAAAATGAGATAATTAGTAACATATCTATGCATTCTGACAAAGGTAGAAACAATGAATTGCTAAATACATGATACTGGCTGATGAGGCCTTGTGGTCTCCTGAGGTAAGGGTACTGGCATTTCAACATACACAGTAATCCATAAACCAAACTGTGCCATAATTCTGAATCACTCTTATGAGAATTCTATTGAAACACTTGGATATGGGTGAATTTCAGGGTCTGGTGAGACCTTTCACATATCCATGGAAAATACCCTTGCCCTCATAAAAGTTTTCCATAAATAATTTTTCAGTAAAAGCTAAATTGGTTCAGTTTGACCAGAAGCACTGAATCTGGTTAATTTGTGAATATCTGAAGTTACTCATCTCACATTCATTTGGCAGGTGAGTTTTGGTGAACCAAAACAAACAGACTCCAAACAGTGATTCTTTTTTGAACCCAAATGTAACTCAGAAGCTTAAAAATTTCAGCAACAAACATGGATCCTTAAAAAGTTCCAAGCTTCTTGACAAACATGCACTCGCCTACAAATCAGTTACACCTTGCCAATAACGTGAACCATGGCTAAGTGTATGATTCAAAACCAAGGCTTCATCTATATTGTTTCAGGACAATTATTTTTGAAACAGGCCAACAACATGAGCCATACCATTAAAAAGCTCCCCCGTATGTATCAATGGTATGTCAGCTGATGCATGGAACCTCAGGCCTTGGGGTTTTTGCCTCAAAGGATTACTTGTTGATCATGGTGTAATGAATGTCAAGTGGTTAGAACATTATTGGCAAAATACATAACTAAATTCTGGAAAGGTGCCATCCATAGACTGACCCACTAAAATAAGAACCTCTTGATTGGTTCGGTCATTGTCCCAGTCTTTTATCTCACACTTCGGCAATATCCCTTGCCTCATTTGTGATCATCAATACCAAGGTTCATATACAATACTCCTGCTATGCAATTGTCATAATTCACTAAAAAAAACAAGTAGTGGTAAAGTTGTACCATTAAAACAAAGATCAAGGTTGCTACTATATTCTGACAGCTAGCACGTGTGTTGTCTCTGGGTACACTAGTTCTCAAGTTAAAACAAATTAATCTAGACCTGTATCATGGAAAACCCACAAGGAAGGCACTCATAACCACCAGACATTTCTGTAGGCCTGAAACAAAATTGAAAACACTGCTAAATGATGTCAAACAACTCTCCACACCTTGATACCACAGGTCTAGAGGGTTGAATGTATAGTCAATGGGCGCTGTAAGTGAGAATTTGTCTTGTGATGGTTGAAGGGGGTAAATCCTCTTGGATAAAACTAATTTTGGGGGTTAAAACAGTGTTTGTATCCCCTAGTGAGCAAGAGCCTTCTTACATATTCATGCAAAATATGGAAAAACATAGTATATTATCAATGTGAGTGCATGTGGTATGATTTTCATTTCAGTTTGGATAAAATTAACACCAACGTGTGTTACAGACAAATATGGCACAGTAAAGTTTAAGTGCATTACTTCCTAAAGTTGATACAGATTTTTGAAAATCCTCTTACCAAAACTTGAAGTACATGCTACTGAAAGAGCTCTTCTGTGCTATAATAACAAGTCATAACAGAGTGCTTTAAAACATATGGTAATCAATGCTAAGTCCCTCACCTGATATTCCTGATCAGTTTCAATAAGGCCAACCACTACTACCATTTGATACTGCTTAGCTCGCATGCTTGATAATGGTTTGCGTAGCAGTCTCATGGCAGCAGGTGCTGTCTGGGTGTGCAGCAGCTGAGCTACTTGTGTTGGAGAGTGGGACGGGTCCAATACCAAAAGACGAATTCCCTCATTACCACCCAACTGCTCCACACCAATGATAGTTCGACTATGGCCTATGAAAGAAAAAGTCTTCACTAAAGGTATGGAGATATCATCTCTGCAATGAAAAATTCAAGGCACTAAGGAGTGGTAGGAATGTTGTTACTTCTACCTGTCCAGTGTTATCTAATTCTAGATAAATCTCTTATTGTGTTCAAAGCAGTCCCAGTCAATTTGGCCACTGACCATCTCCACACTTGAAATTGTGGAAATTTGAGCAGGATTTTTTTTTTAGACATTTGTAGAACAATTCCACATTTTTACTGGTTATCATGTAAATGAAGAGAAGCAGCTGCTCACTGCACAATAATAAATAACAGTCGTTCAAAAAAAGGATGAATGCCTGGAAGAAACAAAATCATACGGATAGAAAGACCCAGAAAAGTATGTAGCAGAGGAAAAATCAACAATACAGTTATGTGGGAAATGTATTCTATGAATGAGAGTGGCAATTCAAAAAGTGATGTTTCTCTACATAAACAGGAGTACCTTCAACAAAATTCTGCCAGAAACTCTGGGCTAATTTGTGGCACTCACTACATATATTGCATGATGGATAATAAGGTTTTTCTCTGCTCCCATGCAACTTGTATAACTGTCAATCCGAGGGTCATTTGCAACTGACTTCAATAACATAACTAGTTTTCTTTTAAAAGTTTTCTGTAATTGCTCAACTTTTCTGGTGAACCCTCATATACATTTGTCTGGTAACTTTTTGGTAAATTCCCAGGTATTGTTCCAGATACAATAATTCTGTATCTTCCTAGCTGAGTTGCTCCCTGACAAAAAACATTATTCTTGATACTTTCAGTTTGCTGCCAGGCACATATAGTAAATCTGTTTCTTTTTCTTTCTCAATCGAAAAGCTCAAGTTCTTTTAACCTTTAATGATAGATCCAATGTTCTATGCCATCAATTTTGATTGATGGCATAGAACTTGTTTAATTTCCTTTGAGTGGTGACCATACAATGCCACATTATCTAATTTGCTTCTTATCTATATATCAAACATTTTAATCATTAGCTTTGTGTCTCTCTTAGTGAATCTTCTTAGTATGAGCTTAACAGTACTATCTTATTGATGTATTTCTGGAAGTCAAATTTCTAATTTATGAGAACTCCTAAATCTTTGAGGTTTCCTTCACTCTGCATGTCTTTTACTGCTGATTCTTTGATGGAAGGCACTGAAATATTGTCAATCATTCCATGACTTATTTGTTTATCATCTTATCTTTTTCATACTTATCACTGTTTCCCATATTAGCGAGGTAGCACCAGGTTAAACTTTTTTTACCTTAAATTCCATTGGGTTCTCTTGCACATTTGAAGAATATGCTGAAATCATTTTGCAGTTTTCTTTGTTATGACCCTATCAGCTTGATCTGCTACCACTTTAAATTCTCTATTAGTTAGAAACTCCAGGATCCATTTAAATATCTAATTTACTGTAATTTTACTATTAAGTCTTGCCATTTCCACAAATAATATTCTATATAGTAGCTTACTTTGTAAAATGCTTTGGCAAAAGTTAAGTGAAAGTGACCATTCTCTTTCCTTGTGACAGAGTTTCATACATCACCATGGTGAACTAAAGCAGTAGTTGACTTTGCATACTTTTTCCTGGTACAAATTTGTGTCCATCATATGTTCCACAATGAGTTCTCTTATTCATTCCACAATGAGTTCTCTTATTCATCTTTCAAAGAATGATTGTAAGTGATTTGAAGTTAACTGGTGTATATCATTTAGCTTATTGCATATATTCTATTTACTTCCATTCATCCATTATTTCATATATCTCTGTATATGTCTTTATTTCTGCACAGTATCAGTCTTTTAATCATGCGTGTCATTTCCTTGTAAAACACTGTTGTGTTACTTTTACCATTACTTCTACTGAAAACCACTTCCTGCCTTGTCACCACTATCAAAATATCAGTCTCATCCCACTCCATTTTGTCAGGGCAGACATTCAAGTTGCACATTTAGCTTGTATCCCTCACTACAATGTTTTGTCTTCATCAATTTCTATGCTAGTCTTCAGTCACTCCCATGATACTGTGATACGAGATACTAGTTTTGTTAACTTCAATGTCTGGGATAAGTGTGATACTGTAAAAGGTAGCTCTATTGTATTATTGTTTCTCTTTATTTTTGTATGATTTGAATTACACTGATTCATTTGTTATCTCAGCTGTTCCCTTTCATCTGCTGACACACCGTTTACTGCTTTAGCTCTATATTTACATTGATAGTCCAGTCCCCTCTTCATGAAAAAAAGAAAAAAGAAACTGAAGTTCTCTGACCAAATTAGAGTCAGTTCAGGTTTCTTAAGACCTCTGAATAACTCCTTTACTTATGTTAGTTCCCTACTAAACTCTTGCAGTTCAGTCTTATGGAGTTTGTATTCCATGGTACTGATTGTCTATGACTGGTATGCTAAGTGCTAATGCTTCAAATTTTTAATCGCTTAATTTCATTACCCAATTTCCATCTAATTTTGTTTACATACCAAACTTCTTTAATATTACCCTTGTCTGCTCCGAATGTATCACAGCATTCTAAGCCTGCTTCATTCTTAATTCATTCATTCAGCAAAGCTTGAGTCATATTGATAAGTATCCTTATAAAGAGGTGCTACTAGACTCTGTTTGCTGGTCTGCTTCTTATAATATAATTTTCATGAGCAAAATATCTTATCACAAATTCATTTTAAATCTTTGTCAGTGTATAAAATCATGAACACAGACAACATTGAAGGTAATGCTATTTCTTGAGGATACCTGAAAATACATCTTCATCAAGTATAGTTCTGACTGGGATTACACTACATCTTCAAACTCTTAGAAACCCCTTGATTCATCTTCCTAATCTACCTTTAAAGTTATATTTTGCTACTTTCTCTCAAAAATAATAGAGTTTACTTTAGATGCCCTTGCAAATCCACAAAAACAGTATCCATCCTCATTTCTTGCACTTTGGTCCTTGTGTTATTGCAGCCTGATAATACCCGAGTTTTTAAATTGTTTGTGATCTTTCTCTATGTACAAATCATCTCTAGCTGTCAGATGTTTCAAAATATGATTCTTTACTTTCTAAGAATTTCATTACATGTAATATCAAACTCACTGGCCTATGTTGTCAAAATCTCACTTCCTAACTACGTTTAGTTCTGATACTTTATCATCAATGACAATGCTGTTAATATCACTGCTCTACCACTTCTATACCCTTTCGTGTTGTTGCAACCCTAGCTTCACATGTCTGTAAATGCAGTGGAACTCAGGAATCAAACAGCATCTAATTGTCACTTACAATAGATATTAGGTATAGATGATGAAGAGCAGTCACTGATGAGTGAAAGCAGAGCAACAAGCTCTGGGGCAGAATGGATAATAAGTAGGATGAAACTTATGCTGATACTGGCTATGGAGCACGTGTTGGCATAACAGCTCAAAAAAATTTAAGGGGGAGATTTCTGGAGCTATAGTGGAGGAATCAAAATCACAGAACTGCTATAAGGTTAGAAACACTATTACACTATAAATTTGTAACAATCAGCTCCATCCCCTACAAAAAACTAATATGGCACTGTTAATAAGACTACGGGCAAGTCTTACCCTGATGCTGGAGGTATATGGGAGGCTTGAACTCTGCAGGTTTTGAAAAGTAGTCAAGGCACCATCGGAACAACTCTGGATGAGTCCCATCTGATCCTGTTGGTCGATGGCAGTCAATCAATTGACACCTGAAGTTGAGAGCTGAGTCAAACCCATGTAAAAATTAATATTCTGCCAAATTAAATCTCTATGTATTCAGACTCTTTAATGCCACTTTCAACTATTAACAGTCCCAAATAAGAATCAATACATTATTTCTTCTTCACCCTGAAAATGCATCAAGTGTTTTCACAACTTTAGTATTTTTATATGCAATAACATAAGCCTGTGTATATTTTAATTACTAAAACTAACAAAGACATTACAAAATCTCTAATATCCTAATCAACTACTTGTCCTAGACTGTCTTACCTGATTCTAAAGGATGACAGTAAAGTGACAACTTCTGTGGCACCAATCCACTTCCTTGTGTTGGATAACTTACCACCTAACTGCTCACATCCCTGTAAATATGAGGTTAATGTGAGAACAGAAAAGTTGGAGCAAGTATTGACTGTAATTCACACAACTATAACTATCTTTTTCTTTCTTTCATACTATTCGCTATTTCCCGCGTTAGCGAGGTAGCATTAAGAACAGAGGACTGGGCCTTTGAGGGAATATCCTCACCTGGCCCCCTTCTCTATTCTTTCTTTTGGAAAATTATAAAAAAAAAAATTGTCTGACAATATTCCCAAAGAACACGAAATAATGCTGAAAAAAGAGATATCTTTCTGAAACAGCTTGTCACTCTTTTTTTTTATAGATGTATGTGTAATATAAACTGGTATACAGTGCATAGAACTCTGCCACAATCATTCTACAGGATATCAAAATAATGCGATTAAGACCTAAAAACATACACTTATCACTGTCCTTTCATGCCTCTCTCGCATACTCCATTCCATGCATTCTCCCAGTACTCTTTTACTCTATTTCCCCATGTCAGGGGCAGTATTCCTCACACACTAACCCCTTTAATTGTACTCATACACTCTCCTTGTAAAATCTCTGTCTTGCATTCTTTCCCCACACCGAAACTGTCTCAAAGTATCACTTTTCACCCACTCTACCACTCCTTAATTCATTCCCTGCTATACCAAATCTCTCATATACCCCTTCATTGCTTTCTTCATTCCATAAAGGCGTACCACATGCTCTTCTCAAATAAGTCATCTGCACAACCTGGATTCTTGACCTCTGTTTTTGCTGAACAGGTCTGGGTTGGAAGGACTACGCTGTCCTTTAATCCCTTCTTCACTTCCATAATTACACCTCTACCCTTCATCATATATTGAGGGACCCAATGACTCTTCTACCCTGAACTGCTTTCTCCCTTATCTCTCCTTCCATATCACCAAACTATCCAAGATATCTCCCAAATACTTAAATTCTCATCCCTTCCAGTCTTTCCCTCAAAGATATAACACAGTTTAGTAAACTTTCTTCTCCCACTTTATAGAGCTTTGCTTAGTAAACTTTCTTCTCCCACTTTATAGAGCTTTGCAAGTTGCAAAATCTATACTTTCACTCTGTTCTATTTGAAACACCATTAATTTACTTTTACGTGTGTTCACCTATAAACTGCATACAGCTTCTCATCTTTCACTTAATTCTTACCACAAAACTCTGATCTACACATTCTCTACCTTTCCTAAAACCCTTTTGCTCCTCACTTAATCAGCAGGAATATTGGGTAGGAGCCTCTGCAAACACTGCACTGGAGTTGCCCTATGTAATTTTTTGTAAGAACAAAAAATCCTTAGATGATTTTTTTTCCTTGACTGTATTGAAACAGGTTAATTCCAAAATCTAATAGTCTCATTTTTCATCAAGAAAGTTTGGGTCTAGATTCATCTTTACCCATAAAAGACGATCTTCCCCAATCAGTAGCATTTTCATCCTGAACAATGAATATCAGGAACTCTTCTTCCTGATCCCACAGTGATAAGGAATAGTCTATTTCACAATATTCAACGGAAACAAATTACTTGTAACTCTAACAGATAATGCAAAATCCACAGCTCACATTTAGGCTGAGATATGAAAGCTACAGGGTACATTATAAAATAAAATTCTCATCAACCAAAGGTTGGAGAACTGACAGAGTTCAGGAAGGTGGAAGACTATAGCTGAAGTGGTGGGTTACTGGAAGTTAGCTAAAGAAACGGGTTCTTAACTGGATGAGTCAAAATCAACAGAGAATTTGAGAGTTGGGAAAATCACCTCTGCACTGTGATTAGCTTCAGCTTGGAAAGGGCTGGCCAGCTGTTGGTTTGGAAAAAAAAATCTCTCGTATTAAAGTTTGTAAAGGATACTGAGGTCAAACAATCTACTATCTTAACTGTCTGGAGTTTGATCAAAGTTTTAGTTCATATACTTCTACCTATACTATTCATAGGCTATATAGCTTTCTTTTTGCATTCATGGCAGATGCAATTTCCCTATATCTATATAAAGAATTACCACTCTTATAGAGAAATTTCTTCACTGTTCCCCTCTACCTAACCTTGTCTTCCCTAACATTTACTCTTTCTAAAATCATTAATTCATTCTTTCATAATCTTTCTTGTAATCTGTATCTATCAAGGAAATAAAGCTTGAACAACAAAACTCCACCTGTAGATCAAAACCATTTCTCCATGCTTGCTCAATAAGCTTCTGTATCTGTGAGATAGAGGGCATCAAGTTTGGTCCTGAGAAAAGGCGTTCATAATAGCCCGTGTGATGCTGAAGGCAACTTAACAGCATCTGTATGTTTCTGCAAACATATAAATATTCATTAGTGTGAAGGCCAAAATAAGCAATAACATATCCTAATTAGTGATAAAGGTTTATCAGATGAAGAACATGTTAAATAATCTCTCACTCATACAAACACAAACATGTAACCTTATATCACAAAGATATATCTTATCTTCCTATAACCTTTCAATCTTTACAAGTCAGGTCGACACACTTGAACAACTCAAAGCAATTTTTTTTAAATCCTTTTCCTTATGATATTCATTTTACTTGTCATTAGAGATGGCAACAACTGAGACATCTATGACATGACAGATACATATATATAAATATATAAAAACACACGATATATGTACATTTTTCATACGTATTCATCATTTCCTGCACTGGCGAGGTAGGGTAGAGAACAGTTGACTGAGCCTTAGAGGGAATAATTTTTACTTGGCCTCCTTCTCTGTTCCTTCTTTTAGAAAAGTAAAACAGGAGGGGAGGATTTCCTATTCTTATACACTCCTTCATATTCTCTCACCTCATTTTTAGTAATGCAATTCTATTCTTTAATACCAAATTACACACATATGCTGACAATGATGATTCTTGCCATAACTACTACTATATAAATGCTGGTCAAGAACTGATACAAAACAGACATCTGTCTGACCCTACCTTCCAGTTCAAATTACATTTTCTGTAAAAAAAACTTCACTACCTCCAAACATAAGTAACATTAAAAGCACTACATATGCCAAATAAGTCACAAAGGATTATCTCATACTGTAAATGGGGATGAATCTGCAGTACAATATAAAACACTGTAGATTTTGAGATAAAGTATGATTCTGCAGCATGAAGGGCTCTATAAGTTCTGTAATGGTATACTCACCTGTACCCACATCCCCAGCCCCGGTCACCATATGTGGAGCCATAGTGGTCAACTGTGGTGCAAAGGTAAGTTCCTTTCACATTGTTGGTGCCTTCACTAACTGCCTTTATGGGACCAAGGAGACCTGAGAAAAAGAATATCTGCAAATAGTTGACACAAATGGTTAAGGAAATATCTACTAGGATGAGAGGGGGTGGGGGGGGACTTTTAAAAGATTTTTCAACAGTGTCAGGTATCACCAAACTTGATAGCAACTTCCCTAAACATCACTGTCTACAGATTTACCAGACATTCATCTATACTAAACCAACCTCCTTTCAATCGATGTTATAAAAGCCCCTGCACAATAATACATTGACAAACAATCACACCCATAGAAAAACATGTATAAACAAAATACACATACAAATGATGGGTCCCACAAGTGTAAAACACCCTCCCTATACAGTACAAATATGTTATCACACACATACAGTATGTCATTATGGACACTGGACTGTTCGGTAACCCTGGACTTGGGCGCTAGATGTGTATGACAGGGAAATATGTGAAAAAATTATGTTAGCATCATTAAAAATGCTCACCACAAAACTATGTCTGAGAGATCCACATGGCTGTACAGATCTGAAGCAAACAGGATCACACCCTGCATAAAGAGGTTTATGTAGAAGACTGAGCCTTTTAACACAACAAAACATACAACTACAAGGCCCTTGATAATAAAACATTTTGTGAAATATATGCTGCAAAGAAATTGCACCTACTACGCTGGAACATCTGAAGCTGACCAAGATAATCAGGTTTGGAAACAAGGAGCTAAGCAGATGAAAAGATAACTCCATCCTTTCCATGTCATTCACCATTTTAGGGATTAAGCAAGTCAACTTATCAACAACTCTCCACCACTGTATGCCTCCCAGCCTTCTATCCAGCTTCCTAATCCATAGATACAGCTCATGAATTTTGTCTACATAACCCGTGTAAAGTGCCCTACTAGAGCCAGTGATCTAAAAGTGAAATTCTACAAAATATTCTTTCTTAAGTTTGCAAAATCCATCCACTTTATCAACAATTCATCTTTACAGTAATCATAATGCCCTTCATGATTAGAAGACTCCATGAATTTCCCCAATATCTTAATCAGAAGTCCATAACTTATCAAATTACAAACCATTACCATTATCCCAATCCTTAGCCTATTGTTAAATATCATGTTTCACTGGCCTCGCAACATCATAGAGACAAAAGACCAACAGTAGTATTATGAAGACCTCCACCAATCACAACCCTATCAGCTTCTTTGACTTATCTGTCACATCCTACAGAAAGGCAAGAACTCTGTGGCTTTTATCTTTGTAAGCAATAACAAAGTTTTTGGCCTCCTCATTATGACCCATGTACATTATACATCTTTAGTGAGCAACAGCAATCTGTACCTTTTCAAGGACCATCTCATCTTTTAATCCCTCACCTGCATCAATCTTCAGCACACAAAGATGGGACCTCTGCTGCTTTGTGTTTATCAATGATGTCCTATGAAGTGGAAGTACATCAGTGATTCTGCCACTGGTTTCAGTAATGAAACCATTTCTCCGAGCTATATCACCCTCAGGTACATCCTCAACTAATTTGACCACTCCAAAGGACACCTCCAGCAGCCTCCACAATTTGACCACTGAAAAGTTAATGTCACCACTACCTACACCAAGAATATGGTGATACACACATTTTACCACCAGCCATGTCAAATTTTGTAACAATGGTAACAGCCCCCTGTCAAACAAGTCTTTCCAGGCTGAGGCTGGAATTTGTTATATATATGTGGGTCTCCCCAGGATTAACTGGCAGTGCTGGCTAGCCCAGTTTAGTCTCACAAGGATGATGGGCCAAAGCATGCTGTAGATCTGTATCTATGGGCCTCTTTGTACCTTTGCCTCATACAACTGCTGTATTTCTTATGAACAAGATGTTTAAGGCATCCTCAGAAAAAAGGACAGCCATTCCACTGAGGGCTACTTGATACAGAACACATTCTAAAAACAAGTGTAGCAGTGACCTACTTAAGTACCTTATGATGTACAGCCTTCTCCAGTGTCTTATAACCTTATCTTAACATCCATTTTGGAGAGCACAAGTGAGACAGAAGTGGAGCTTCGCTCATCTCCCATTTTTCAACATTATCATTCTTGGTTATGATATTCCATCCATCATTGTTGATGCTCATGAGGTCAGTCTGGCATTCTACAATCTACAGTTAAAGTCAATGGTTGAGGCAACAATGCCGATCATAAGCTCCTGCTTCACTGACAAAACACCAGTGTGTCCCTGGCAAATGTCTGAGTGATTGCCAACAAAACACACTTAAAGATCTTCTGGCAACTTTTACATTTACGTGTTTATTTCATCTATTATGATAGTTTTATTTCTCATAGATTTTTAAGCTAAATAAAGAAAATGGCAAGTGTGAATAATCTATTTAATTTAGGATCTACTTCTATCTTGTGAATGTATACATTACTTCTATTACCTTGTAAACAAGTGAACACAATCTACATGCAGCACTTTATCCTCTGCTTCTTTCACCCCTTCTGATATAGCAGAAAACAGCTAAACCTGTCCAGTGTAACTTTTTACAAATCACTTTAATGGAAGGTAGGCATTATTCCCTTCAGAGGTGATAATGATGTGCACCAGTTATTTGGAGTGCTTAAACTGAGGTGAATCATATGCTGATAGCAAATTAATGCCTGAAGCCCCTTCTGAAATATGGGTTCTTGTTATCAGAACTGAAATCCATCCACATATTAATAGGGAGAATCTTTATGGATGCCTAACTTGCTGAGAATTTAACAGGGTCCTCCCTTTGATTCATAAAAAGACATGTAAGGACAATGCCTTCTGAAACTTTTACCACTGTCTTTCCTGCAATCTCACTCATCCTCTCTTACAACAATGAACTTATACAAGGATGCTCTTTACAATTTCCAGATGCTCTTTATTGCCCTTTGATAATTTCAGTTGGTCATCAATCTTAAACAAAATATGTCTTCTTATAAACATGACTTGCTCACTGAAACTATTATCTAAGACTGACAGTTCTTCCCTGATTTTTCTTAAGCTCTAGGTCACAACTTTCTAGCCAACAGCAATTTGGCTTCTGGTTCTGTTTCAAGCCCTTGCCATCAAATCACTATATGTTCTGTTAAACCATTCCTTGTTCATTTATCAAAGCCTTCCACTCCTTGAACAGAGCTCTCATACGTTGCAGGTCCCTTCTAACAGTAGCAATGTCTTCATCAACAAAATACCCACCTTGCTGACTCCTGATTTCCTCCTATCTCCTAAGTCTAGGATGCTGTAACCTACAGCATGCCCCATTATTTCAAACCCCACCTAATATGTGCAGCAGTCAAGCCAAGGTAAAGAAACATTCTTCATAAGAGATTGCAATTACTTTTGTTGAAAGTACAGTAATTTACACCAATGCTGGTGAGTGATGGCAGACTGCAATAGAATAAAAATAAGCTTGGACAAAGCATTGAGAAGTAAAGTGAAGAGATGTCAATGGAATGATATCTGATCTACAAATCATACATAATGAATGCAAGAATGACAAGTCACTAGAGGAAAAAAAAAAGTCATGGATACTGTATACTGAAAGCTGTGGTTAATGGTGCTGCTAGAAAAATGTTCATGAAGGTTTGGCATATACAGTGTGGGAGGGCAGGGTGTCTACTTAAGGTTATATTTTAAGGTGGAGGTAAACAGAGTAGGAATCCTATGAAAATCTGTATACTGGTAGGAAGTGAGACATTCTACTGGGTGATATTGGGGATCCATTAAGGAGACTGATACCCAAAACAGGTGCATTGTTTATTCTAATCTGCTACTCCACCTTTCAGCTGTAGGTGAAAAGATACATCACTGCAATATCATATACCTCTTACCTTTAATCTATTTCTGAAACAGGTTCTCACAATCACTGCCTCAAGAAATTTCCTTCTAAACTGATACTCTTAAATCACTTCACAATTTTTCTTTTCACTGTCTCACTATTTCACAAATAAATGAATTCACTAGTTTCCAATCATAATATGCCAATATGATCTGATCCCCATAATTAATACTTTTATTACCACCATACTACACTTATTAACTAATACAATCAGTAAGCTAATACTCCTTTCAATTTCAGCACCCTCTACAGTCAGTGTGTTCATACTTCTCCAAATACTACAAAATCACAACAGTGTTCATCTAGTTGCTTTAAAAATTTTCTTGAAAGCTCTCAAACATACAAAATGAGACTGGTCAATCTAAAATTCTATTACATATTACACATAAATGATTTCAATATCTGTATCTTTCACTGCAAGCCTCTCACATACTTAAAAACTTCTTTTTTTCCTTGTCTTAAAACAAGATGTGGTAAATTCTATTTCAATTCCATTTGTAACAAAATAAGACATTATCTTCAAAATATTCCTTCGAGCTATTTATGATATCATGATTAATTAATTAATTCGCATCTTCCTAATCATATTCCAAAACATGACCACACCTCGAAAATTACCTTAAACACCATCCCTTCCTAAATGAAACTAATCCTCCCTCATGAAATTCCTCACTGACTTTCTATTCATCTATCTCATTTCACTTTCTGGATCTGTATTAGTTTCATCACATATTCTTGTAAACTTTCCTATCATTTCCTCATTTACTACCATTTGCTGGATCATCTGATTAACATCAGCCTGCAAATTTTTTTTGCACAACCTAATTCATTCAGCTTGATTTTCTTTTCTTTTTTAAACCATGTATTCACTTAATGCAAATAAACAAATATTCTTAATTCTTGTCACATATCCTTTTCTTTTTCTAAATCTTATAAAAAATAAATTACAATACAGTTACTACTACAGTACTAAAAACATCCTACCTTCTGTCTTCCTCCTGGTTTCTGATAGCCCTATTGCATTTTGCTTTTCCTGCTGATGCATGCATCATGCCAAAGGTAATCTCACTCTACCTGTTGACTAGACAGAGACCAGACATTTTCTGAGATTCATTTTTGCTCTGGCTGTCCAACATATATCCTGCTTAGCAACTACAAATAACTGCAGATCTTTAGGCTGTCCCACCAATTAAAGTGAGGGCATTTTAAGCTACAGGATGGCATTCCAACCAGTGCCAAAATTTTATAGATTATCCACAATTCCATTCTTTTCAACATTCTATTTTCTAACAATCACAATTTATCCATTACTCACTTCCAGCACTGTATTTGGATCCAAAATCTTCTTATCAATCTTTACCTTATACCAAAATTTTGCATTAACTTTCTCCCTTATCTTATGCCTCTAAGTGTACTTTAAACCCTTAACATTCTGGAGCAAACCACTACATACAGATATTACTCAAGAACCAGATTTCTTCTTGTTTTTTGGTATAGTCACATTTTCCCATGCATATCATCTCTTTCATAAATCACTACATCAAACTCTTATTGCAGTCAATTCCAATCAGCCTGAATCATTCCAATCATATTCAGTTCAACTTATACATCTTATAAAGGTATCAAAAATAAATGATTCTGAGGCAAAGCAAATATCACAATAATTCACTATATACCATGGAGGCAAGTGATGTATTACTAACTGTCTGTCACAATGGCAGATGAGCTTGAATCTTATATGAATGAAAAAGAAACTAAAATAAAGATAAATAAAGCAATACAGACATATACACACACTGTACTGAAGTTCCTAAATGGACCAAGTAATGGAGGAGATGCTACTTGGTAGAAGTAACATGTTTATTTAGGGCTTTCACACTGTTTATGAAATTTCTACCAAGAAAAGAATTCCAAACAAACAAATCAATGCAATAACTAAGGAGCCATTTCAGAAGAAACTGATACTCTTCAGAAGAATCTGAAAAATATACACTGTTCAACATAGGAAGTAATACACGAGAAAGGAAAGTAACAAGAAAGGGTCAAGATTTTAAGCTGCAGGCATGAACATGCACGCTGCTAATGTTATGTAAGATAATGGCTGTTAGCATTACTTGAAAAGCAGCATCAAGGCCGATGGAAGGGAACAAAAGCTAAAAATGCTCTCCTAAAAGAATCTTAAGCAATATGCAATGGGACAAACTTCAGTGAGAATGCAAATAAATACAAGGTGGTTGTGTTTGAGAAAGGGGTCAGACTTAATACTTGATTATATGATCATAAGAGAAAATATATGCAGAAGCTTATATGCTCTCTTATATATCACAGATATTTACTACACAAATTCCCACTTTATAACACGATTTCTCATGCAGCATCTCCTCCATATGACTTTTTCAATTTTCACATGTTTCTTTGCATTTGTTCTTCAGCCTACATACTCCATCAATGTGCCCTCTCATCATACCTTTGTTCTCTAGTTGGACACACTGCCAAACGTCTGATCTCGGTAACTTTCATTTTTAACCACACTACATCCCTTCCTTCCATAAGTCACAACAAATTAAGACAAACTGCTCTTCATAATCCACTTTCCCTTAGATACACTTTATACTAGCAATTTCCCTACTAGTACATCCTTGGCTTATTCACCAAAATACTCTCCAAAATCCATATCTTTCTGTTACACTTAAAAGTACACTGCATCTCTCTGTACTGCTGTTCTATTCACACCAATAACCCTAAAATTTCTTCTTTAGCATATAAACAAATCTCCTTAACCTTCTCCATTTTGTCTGGTAATCCAGTCACACATGAATGTCTTTATGTAAACTGTATATTATGCCGTAAACGAATGTCTGAAGTAATTCTGTAAGTTTAAGATAATTTTGTGACTTTAAGGTAATTTTGTAACTATCTATCTCCCGCATCTCGCCATCCATTCAACACGTTGCTTCCCTCCCTCATTCATTCGCATTTCCTCGAATTCTCTTTCTGAATGTTGTGTTTGTCTCTTTCATTTGCTGGATGCACACCCTCCCTCCATCCTTGTTTACCGAAGGCGCTTGCCAATATTTGCTAGATTTATAACACATTAGGAAAAAAAGATAATTTCTAGTTTCTCTCATCGCATTCATGGATTCATTTTTGTTTTATGAATATATTGTTTGGTATTAGAATGTTGGATGGCAAATACTTTTCGTTTCGTGTTTTATAAAGTTACTTCCTTTTCATTCTCATCTAGTAGAACTTAAAATGATAATCAATTTCCTTACGTGCCTAATTATCAAAAATACAGAAGAAAATTTAGTTGTCTTGGCTCATATCTGATCTAACTTCAACTTGTACAGCTATTTTTGTCGAAAAAATCTTCTTTATTATATCCCTATCCTAATTTGGGACTTTCGAAAAACAAGCGGGCAATATCATACAAAAATCCTACTACTGTAGGATCTATTTCACTATATATGACCGCAGTAAAATCTAAAAACATCTAGTTATGCTACAAGCCCTATTTCTCATCTCTATCTTGTATGTATCTAGTGAATCAGAACCGCATTAAATAATGTGTTTGTCAAGTCTTCACCGAGTAGAAAATACTTTATGCGAGAAACAGCATCCGAAGCATAAGGAGTCTTGAAATATGTTCAAACAGTGATTATAATTTTGGTGAGGTATTTGGTGTGCAAAAACCAGACGGATCAAAAAGTAAATTGCATATGTCTAGGGAGTGTAGTTTCAGATGGGTGTGTGTCTAGTAGGCTGAAGTTTAAGCCTGTGTTTATGTTAGCTTCTTGGGGAATTTTAGTGTGCCTATGTCTAGTTAGTGATATGATTTTTAACGGAGTAAGATTTCTGAGCATTGGCTGTTAATTATGGAGTGGTTTGGATTAAAAGGATCCAGTGCTACTGCAAAAGCGAGAGCCCCGAGAACTGAGAAGAAATTGCATGAAGTATCTATGTTCGTTAGGCATATATCGAAAACGTGCGGTTGCAAAGTAGGGCGGACAACAAGGCAGGTGAAACGTTGCACTTTAGGGTGGAGCGGATACACAGTTTGTGCAGGATACTACTGTATTCTCTTTCTTGTCCAAATCTGATGTCAATAAGAATTTTGTGGGTAATCATTCTGTTTGATAGCCCTTATGCTGATGTTGATCGTGTGAGGATTGTAGCGTTGTTCAGTGAATGGATTCGTGTCTGTAGTTGAAAGAGTGACTACAGACTTCTGCAGAGATGCAACCTCTCAAGGGAACAGCCATCAGAAATGTTGATAGGTTCCTGTTTCACCCTCAGTAACTAAAGCGCATTACAGGAGAGACAAATGCTCCTCGGAATACTTCTAAGTCTAAAATCTTTGGTAAAAATTATATCTTTATGAATACACTATATGTCGTTACATTATGCCCCCACCCCTTATATGTTGGAAAGGATCACAATATTGCTCGTGATCAAGATATTCCTATGAGTCCACGATATGTAGATGATGTTCTGTGTTTGGCCAATAAATAAGAATTTACAAATATTTCTCCCCGTACTTAAAAATTTAGTACATTCCATCAAATTTACTGTAGAAAATGAAAATAATGATATGTGACCATTTCTAGATTGCATGATCCATAGACAAGGAAACATAAGTTTAGCATAAACAGAAAACCCACCAATTTATGCTCATTTATCCATTATTACTCATCTCAACATGACAGGATTAAATAATCATCATTTTAATCTATGTTCCTTAGGGCATTACGTATTTGATGTCCAGAGTTTATTGACGACGAGTTTGAGAAGACATATTCTATTGGATCTAAGTTAAAGTACCCTAGATCTTTCATTCATAAATCCCTTAAGTTAGCAAAGAAATCAATTTATAGAGTTGAGCTCAAACCTCCCAATGACACAAAGAATCTTTGAGTTCTCCCATTCAATAATAATTTCACTTTACTTCCCATGTTGCTTAAATCCTTTAATGTAAATGTTTCCTTTAGCAACAATAATACTATAAAGAATATCTTAATCAGGAATTCACCAGAAAATTCTCTTGGTTGCATTTATAAA